>OX276459.1:21319916-21412353 GCA_946251905.1 Cryptocephalus moraei
AACCAGATGGGTTTGCAGCACCTATACTTCCAGATGGAGATCCTCAGAGAAAACATTCCTTGAAGTGTACGCGTGGAAATATGAACAAAGGAGGAATACTGTTGCCCGAGGTCGAAACTGCAATTGCCATTGTTACTAATGTACCCCTCTCCGCTGATGTTAAGGCACCTATTTGCCTAAAACCTTTTCTTGCGGCGATGCGATCTGGACGTTGAACTGTAGTAATACCGGTCTCCTCCATGTTATAAATATCATTTGCACTGAAGTGGTACTTATTTATAAGTAAGTAGAGGTTATCAAAAAACGCAATCACATTAGTTTGAAACTTGTAGCTCTAGACAAGCTTGTTGCTTGTGGTGTACGTAATGAAAGACGCGAATGTCATTTCATAAATCCCGAGAACCAGTCGAGACCTGCCATATTAGTGTCGTTCCACTGAGGTGGTAATTGTAAATTCAGTGCTTTACCATAGTCATAGGCAAGTTTTCGAATTTCCATCAGCGTTAATCCGAGGTAAATTTCGGGCGCTTTCTTTATATAATTTTTTAATCGATCTTCCTGTTCCTTGCTGAAAATTGCTCTCGGTTTTTTATAACCTGCTGCAGTTTGAACAGTAATTCTTTCTTCACTAAGGTCCTGATCAGTTACCTTTTTACAAAACCTCGCCAATGTCCTCTAGTGAAGACCGTATTCTTCTGCAGCCTTTCTAATTGAAAGCGGTGGTTTCCTGTTCCTAAACTTCTCGTGCAGCCGTGATCAAAATATCAGTAGGTGGGGCACACCGATTGGTTATTCGCTTGTATGTCCTGACCACCTGAAATAGAACGACAAAGTAATTTTTAATATCTTTTTTAAAGCAGGGGTAAGTTGGTACAGTGACAACTTGCCCCGTAAACAATGTGACAACTAGCCCCGAGTAAACTTCAGGTTAAACGGCGGTCAAAAATGTTATTTCAAGACCCATTACCATACTTTTTAGATAATTCTGCAGCTAAAACATACATTATTCATAATAAGAACTTTGTACTTACTTTATTTTAAATTTCGACCTGTAGGAACACAATAAACAGAAACATAACAATTTACTTTGGCACATGGAAAATACCGAATGACGTATAATTTGTTCACTGTCTATGTCACAGCACTGAAATTTAGTACAACAAGAGAGGCATCTATGTTGATTGTTTGAAACTCTGAGAAGAACTTTTACAGTGTTCTTCAAATTTGAAATGGCGACTGTGACAACTTGCCCCTGTGACAACTAGCCCCGGTCTCCCCTACTCAATTTCCTCTCCTTGTTTGTTGATATTGTCACACGCCTGAGGACCTAGGGTCCAAAGGGAGTGCTCGGGTTGGGGGTGTAGCTAGGTGGAGCTAAAGAGAAAGCATGGTAACACGTAACAATATTTATTCAAACATTAAATGTAGGGGAGAGAACATCGTAAAATAAAATTAAGGCAAGTGATCAAATGTAGAAAAGGGAGAAGAGGTTAAATGGAGGTGGTTGCTTACTTTAGGACGAAGGGCAGCAGGTGCGAGGCTCCTCCAATTAGCGGCATGCCGAAAAGGACGGGCTCTCAGACGGGCAGCGTAACGTGATACTCGGTGACAGACTGACTCCCCCGATCGTTATCATCCCGCTGTATAAATACAAGCGGGATGTTTACGAACGTGGTGTCGTACCTGTCCGAGAGTCGTGTCGTCCTTCGATTTAAGGTCGCCGCGGTGCTGAATAAGCTTAGACGGCGACCTATTTTCGCTAATTGGGGCCGCATCGCGACAATATCAACATCGCTATCGCTGTCATCTAATCTAAGGCTTCCATTTTCATCATCGCTAGACTCCTCATATCGCTTCGGTGCCGATACACTTTGACCTGGTTCAGCTACTAATTGTTTCCTTTTGCGTTTAGGTTTTCCAGAATCGGAAGTATACCCCAGATCTTTCAAAAATTCGGTAAGGGAACACCTAAGCCCATTGCCGTTAATAGCATCTTGTGGTAGTTTTTCCAAAACTCGACTGGGATTGAATGGTGAGATGCCACAAGCTTCGAAACCAGAGATTAGGTTTCTTTTTATAGCACTTTTCTCGTCATCTGGTTTTTTGGGTGGTATTTTATCCATGTTCTCAAGCGTTTGCCTCAAGAGCATAGGAAATTCATTTTTTGGAATGCCAGACGTTTTCGAATCTCTCATTTTCCAGCAAGTTAAAGTTTTTCTCCAGCTTTCTTTCAGTGGCCTGAAGAATGCTACATCCAAAGGCTGGCAAATATTGGTGGAGTTGCTTGGAAGACATGCGAATATTATATCATTTTCTTCACACTGCCTTAGCACATCTCGGTTGAAATGTGATGCAAAGTTGTCTCCTATTAGCAGTTTTTTGCCCTCGAGTCGTTTAGCATGTGGTAAGAAACAAGTCACAAACCAGTCATTAAAAGTTGGCATATCAATCCAGCCATGTGTGTGAGGTTCGATTATATCGTGTTCCCAAGGAGCAATATGGCCGGTCGCAACCCGGGCTTCCTTTTGGACCATTTTCTGTCCATGTATCGCAGAGATTTTCTGATTTGAAAATGACATAAGGAGGCAGAAGTGTGCCGGAAGCAGATCCACAGACCATGATCGATGTATCAGACTTGGAATGATTGCATACTTTTTCTGGGTATTTGGTGCCTCTTCGATAGATACACAATTTCTTTCCTGGTTCATCTGAGACCTTTGATTTATCATAGTTGAAAATATTTTCTGCGGGAATGCTTTCAATCGTCTTTTCTAAGTTGTCTAAGTATTTTTTAATCACGTCAGGAGATACTTCAGCCCGGGTTTTTTTGATATTGCTTGATAACCTTTTGCCAGCAACATTTCGATGTTGCTTTAATAATCCATTCACCCAGTCAATTCCAGGGATAATATCATTGAATTGCAAAATCGTTCAACCACTTTTATCCACAAAACTTTTAACGAACATTCTCAAATCCATGACGCTCAGCGGATATCCTCAATCTGCACATATTAAGACACTGGTGATAATGGCTTCTTCTTCTTCACGTCTGAAGACAGGCTGCCCACCTGTTTTCCGAATCGTTATTCCATGGTACCTGTTGTTTAGCGTTCCATAGGACAGTTTGTAATTTTTTGCGGCTTTTCTTAGAGATAATCCATTTTTCAAAACATCGTGCAACGCCTGATTCACTTGGTCTTGAAAAAAGTTGCCATACGTTCTACTGCCTAACTTTTTTTGTACGTTCTTCCCATTTTGACTGATATTCGTAAATCTGCAATTGAAAAACAATAAGTCTTTAGAAAAGATTAAAACACGGGGTGAGATTGATCGCCTGATCAACGTCACCCCATTCAGTATTATACGCCAGTAGGTATACCGTCACTACAGACCACCCCCACCACTACCCCCCATCGGCCCCGAAGCCCCGCCCACTTTTCCCCCTCCACTCCACGGTCTCACTACACGGGTCATTGGTCAAACCTAAATTCACGTCATTCATCTGCAAACCCTCAGAGGGAGAACACCTTCGAAAATAATTTAAACTAAATAGGAATGGATGTAATTGTGACGTCATCGAATTAAATTGCAATAAAGAAACTCCTCGCGAATCGTGGACTTGCAAATTGAGTTATGATGTTAATGCTGTACACGACCTCGCTCCGTACGCACACACCCACGTAACAGGTGTGTCTTTGATGGCCTACAACGGCTCGCGTTTAATAATAATAAGCCACCCAACACCAGTTGTACAAATTCGCAGAGAATCTTAATAATATTAAAGCTATTATTTTTATTTTTCAATTCACGACGGTAGTTGGATCTTAAAGAATTTAAATATTAGTTTTTAATAATCATTATTGTGCATGATATTAATTAATTAATACTTAGCTCGGAGCAACTACCTTAATGTATTTATCTTCTTTTTAACAACATCCAAGGTTGCATGGGGCTTGATTTTTTTTATACATCACCAAAAGTTTTTCGAGAGCCTCATTCCTCTTATATTTGTTAATATAACTTTTATGCGTTTTGTCCCATAAGATTGCCAATGTTTCGAATGTCATTATGAAATCTTTTTCGTCAAATTCCTCAAACAGCCGATAACCTTTGATGAAGCTTTAGAATAAATATTTATTTTTGTGTTCACTCATAAATTATATCCAATTTATTGCGTCCTTTCATTTTCGTTTTAAATATTATTTACTGGGGAAAATCGAGCTCTCTGTCTAGAAAATACTTCAGTTGTTCAGCTTCAAGTAGGTATACCGAGCAGTATGTATAAGGTAGGAGTTAATAACGTTATTAATAATTATTACACAAGTACAATACTACCTTTAAAATTCATGCTGTGTAATCCTTTCACCCATATCTCTCTCTCTCTCTCTCTCTCTCTCTCTCTCTCTCTCTCTCTCTCTCTCTCTCTCTCCTCTCCCTCTCCCTCTGTGACCACTTGCTTCACATTCTGGGGTGTTGCCAGGTCCGTGATCGCTTTGACCTTCTCAGGGTTCACCTGGATTCCCTGAGGCGTAAGCAGTTGACCAAGGTAGGGTGCTTCGGTACACCCAAAACGGCATTTTCCTCGATTCAGCCTGAGTTTAAAATTGGCGAGGCGAATGAGAACGGCTTCTAAATCCTTTAAGTGCTGCTCTGGATCCGCAGATAGGAGAATTAAGTCGTCCAGGTACGCAAGAAGATGCATATCTGGTAGTCCTTGTCGAAATCGATCCATGAGACGATGGAATGTCGCCGGAGCGTTTCGCAACCCAAACGGCATTCTCAAAAATCGGTATGTTCCAAATAGGGTCACGAAGCTCGTCTTATCTCTGGATTCTACCTTGACGCTAATCTGGTAATATCCCGCGTGTAGATCCATTGTGGATAAACATCGAGTCCTTCCTGTGGCCTGAAGTAGGTCATCGATCCTTGGCATGGGATAGGTGTCAGGCGTGGTTGTCTGGTTCAGGCGACGGTAATGAATATAAAGGCGAATGCCTCCTCCAGATTTCGGCACTAACACGACAGGTGCGGCCTACGGACTTTCACACTCTTCTATGATTCCATTTTGAGGTAATGCTTCAATTTCGGAACGTAACAGCTCCTTCCGATGCGGAGTCATGCGGTATGGGGGGACACTGATCGGCAAATGAGTGCCTGTGTTGATGGTGTGCTCTCCATATGGTGTGGGAGGTCCATGCTCTCGGAAAACCGCGTTATGTCGCTGTAGCAATCCATCTAGCTGCTCCCTTTGACTCTCCGTGAAATCATATGCCTCATCATTTCTCCTCGTATTGATCTGGAGGGTGGCGAACTCAACATTACCCCACTTGGGAGCAAGGGAATCCCCATAAATTTCAATGGCGTCTCGTGCGTCGCCCATCATATAACCGAATCGGGAATATGGATTATAATTCCGACGTGTATCAGGTGCGGCGGGCAGAGCACAGGCGGGCGGCACCTCCGGTCCATAGTGGTGGACCATCCCAGAAATCTCGTCGCATTCCATGGTTATCGTAACTTCCACTGGCTTTGGATCTGCAAGCGGAGAGAGGTATCGGTAATTCGTAGAAATGTCTCACGTGAGCCGGGATGGGGTCCTCATCCTCTGTGAGTTGTTCTTGTGGATTTTCCTGGGCGTCCATCGCCTCAACTATGACGTCCGGTGCCCGTTCCTTGAGAGTTAACGAGAAGGTGTGTTTCGCATCCTCGTCAAAGAACCAATGTCGTCTACCGAAATTGAGAACAAGTCCTGCCTTCGCGATAAAATCGACTCCCAACAACGTCTGTACTCTGGAAGTGCCTGGAAGTCAGTAGAACGTAGTCTTTACCGGTTTTCCTGCCAGAGTGACTTCTGCCTCAACGGTGTCCACATCTTGCACTCGTGTGCGGCCATCGGCCAATGTCACGCTCATCGGTCTCATGGCGTTGCAGCTCCCGTTTTCCTTAAGAATTTTCATTAGGTTGGGACTTGCAAGACATTTCTGGGTTCCGGTGTCCAGGATTGCGGTTTCGTCTTGTCCATAGGTGGTGATGGTAACGGCCGGGCGAGCAGTTTCTTGTACTGTTAGAAAGGAGAACGTGGTCGGTCCTCTCTCTCTCTCTCTGCTGTCCGGGGTTGCAAGTAGGGCAGTTCCTCCGGAAAACCCCAGGTTTCTGGCATTCGTAGCAACGGATGTCTGTCTCTTCTGGTTTCGAGGTCGAGGGCTGATTGCTAGCAGCAGGAGGACGTTGTTGTGGCTCAGCTTTCTTTGCCAAGAGTTTACGGCACGTCGTGACCTCGTGTCCTGCATTCTTGCAGTACCTACAACGCAGCTTCGCAGGTTTTCCGTCTTTCGACGCTGGTGGGCGATTCTCCTTGGCTGCCTGCCAAGACTCCACATTTCTGGCCTTGGTGATTAGTTCTGCGAACGTTTTGATGTCGACACGAGCAATTCTCTCCTGCAGGATGGGTGTCAGCAGACCGTAGATCATGTCTAGCTGCGTAGACTCTGGTAGTGCCGGGGTAATCTGGGCCAGCAGAGCGCGTTTGTCGGCGATGAATGTTCCAGTTGGAGTACTGTCGCTTTGATGTGTGCGGAACACCTCCTGGTAAATCTGATAGGCAGGAAGGGTTGGAGCGAATTCTTCCTGTATCAGGGTCTTGGCTGCTTCCCATATTGTGACAGTGCTTTTGACCCCAGTCCACCAGGTATAGGCAGCTCCTTCCAGTAGTAGATCCAATCCCTTGGCTGCATGTTCGTCTGTATTCCTTCACTAGTTTTGTAAAAATCAGCACTGGTGAGGAATGAAGTTACTGCTTTTCTCGGGTTCTGGTGCCGTTGAAACGAGATGGGCAGTGCGTGAAGTGCTTCACAGGCGCTGCTGGAGGCTGTATTCTCCTGAGGATTTCTTCCAGGGCTTCGGCCATGGCTCTGTTCTGCTGTTTCGTCGAAGGTATCTTGGCGTTGATTCAACTATAGTCTGTTTACCTTCACTCAGTCCGTAACTTTCAAGGAATTCGACGCGACGCAAGTTAACACACAATATCCTTAACACGAAACGCGAATACTAACACTATTGATACTACTGCGAGTTATGCGTTCTTCGGGCCACACGTTGGGCTGCCAGTTGTAGCAAGATCCCCTTTCGAGGGGGGATTTCGCTCGTCCGGGCGGGGCGAAGAAACACAAACTCAAACAGAGTACTTACACCTTTTAATATAAAGTCTACGAGGGATTATTTACACAAGGGTTCCTTGGTGGTGGAGTTGTCTGCGGAGGGTCCTGGGGCTGCACGGGAAGTGCGGCGGGGTGGTCGAGCGTCCTGAAGGGGGCCGGCTGACCTGGGGCGTGACTGCTTCCGTCGTCGTCCTAGGCGGAGTAGTCCCCGAGGTTGCGGTCCTCGACGTGGTCTTCGACGTGGTTCTCGACAAGGTCCTCGAGGCGGTACTCGACGTGGTCTTCGACGTGGTTCTCGACGAGGTCCTCGAGGCAGTTCTCGACGTGGTTCTCGACGAGGTCCTCGAGGCGGTTCTCGACGTGGTCTTCGACGTGGTTCTCGAAATGGCGCGAAGGTCCAGCTAGGTGGGCACTCCGAGTCCGTGCTGCTCTAGTGGGGAGGTGGGGATGGAGGAGATCCAACTCAGGTGGATGCTTCTCCAGAAGATGGCGACCCAGCAAAGGTGGATGCACCAGGAGGTGGTAACCCAGCACAGGTGGATGTACCAGAGGGGTGGCGACCCAGCAACGGTGGATGCACCAGGGAATGGTAACCCAGCACAGGTGGATGTACCAAAGGTTGGCGACCAGCAATGGTGGATGCACCAGGGGATGGTTTGCTCTTCTTCCGGTTTCTGTACTCTTCTAACCCAACCCAGGTTGGGTTAGAAGAGAAGAGTTCGAAGAGAAGGAGCGAACTGAGGATTCATGGCTCAGCGCTCCTCTTTTGTACCCTATCTTCAGCGAGTGGTCTGACGTCAGAAGCGGGGGACGCATAGGAATCGCTCGGCGAGTGGGGGTGGTTCGGCGCGTGGGGGTAGTTCCCGAGCGCCGTCGTGGGCAGATCGGTGCGGAACTAAGGGTTCTCTCGAGAGGGTTCCTACACCTACCCAGTGTTGAAGGTGTCGTACTTACGGGACTCGGTGCCATGGGGTGGTAGGAGTGTAGATTGAGGGTGCCGGACTTAAGGAACTCGGCTTCAGGGGGCGGTAGGGGTATTGATTTCGTTACAAGTTTTATTTTTATAATTAAAAAATATAAGGCATTAAAAATTGAAATAAAATACTTTGTGACAATTACATGAAATTAAACTTTTTTTATATCTCTTGTTTGACGGGTTGTTCATTGGAGTTTGTATTTGTTCATGTTCTCATTAAGGACCGTCCTTAAAGTAGGATTTCCTACCCACAACCTTTTTTCTATCAACATTCTGTAAAATAACAAAACAATTTATTAATTATTAAAATTATTACAAATGGTTCTTACTGATTTTTATTCGTTTTCATCACTATCCGACTATCACTATTCCAAATTTATAATTAATTGGTTGTTCCGGTCTTATAACACTACCAAGGCTTCGATACTCGTTTTCAGTTTTTTAGTAAGCACTACTCCATAATACTGGACGAATTTTAAAACATCAAAGTGAGAAATGTTCAGATGGAGGCATTCACATCTCGACGGGAGATCTGAGTGAACCAATTAGACCGCCTATAATTATACCTATATTCATGTTTAAGCGAAATGACGTATATTAGAAATAAATATGTTTATAACAACAGAATGTTTCGTAATCAAACTATTACAATATTTATTTTCTGTGTACCTAATTAAAATGACTTAAAATGTCGTTGATTGAAAACTAAAACGTATAAGTCTGAACTGACTTAAGAATAATGAAAACGCTTACTTACATAACTAGGTATTATATTTCGAAATTAAAAAGCTCCATAATAGGTACTTGTATATACAATATAATAATTATAAATTAACATAGAGGTGTAGTTTAAAAACGTATACCTACAAAATACTATATATAGATATATAGTTTAGATATCATTTTAAAATGTATCTGAATAAATGTAACAAAAAATATTAATGAAATTCATAAATTACAATTTTAATTTTGTTATATGTATACATTATTTGTCTTCCTTACGGTTAACGATTTTTCGTGGTGTAAAATTTGTTGTTTCGCACTTTGAAAATTTACAATCTGACTCGCCTTCCAGCTTAGTCTAATTCTCTTTAATTTACATATTTCCTGGCCTGATGTTAGTCTATAAGCATAGGTTTTCGGATCCCCTGATACAAATTCGGAGATATGGGTTTCTGGAGGTAGTTCGTTAGTCATATCTCCAACGCAATCTCCTACAGACGGTCCCCAGATGTCTCCAGGTCGAGAAACGTATATTATAGAATCCGTGTCGTAATATAGAACCCTTTCCTCAAGTTTTTCAAGATATGAATACAGCTTTAATCGAGCTTGTGCCGCGGTGTATGCCGCGATGGCCACATTCACTGTCGACAAACATTTAACAAACAAATATTTCCAATTGATTAATAAGACAGACTCATTAATGGGAAGTGCCGTATTCACTGTGATTGCAGGATCCACTAGCATGGCAAACCATTCCGCGGGGTCCTTTATTACGACTGTTTTAGGTTGATTCTCTCTTTGACCGAATTTACCCCAGAAACTGTTTTGAATTAATTTTACTAGTGTTCTGAGCTCAGAATTTTTTCAAACGCTGCAAAATCTAGCTGTACACCTTCTTGCTGTAGGAAGGTCTTGATGTAAAGCTCCCTCTCTTCCTGGATGGTGCAGTGTATGGGAAATCCACTTGCTTCTTGTTTTAATTTCAAATATTTATTCATCATAGTAGTAAACAACCCTCTAGTTTTCTTCACCTTATCGTATTGATCCACTTCATACAGCCAAATCTCGTGAGTTTTGAGGAGTGTATAACCCACGTCCAGGGCTTTAACGACCTCTTCACTAACCCATGTGTCTGTTAATGCTCGATCCGATTCATTGTGTGTACATGCGCATTGATTTAAAGTTTCACCAAACATTCTACATAACACGAACATAAGTTTCTTATTCATTTTTTGTGGTAGCATAGGGTGATACAGATCGTCTGGAGGTAAAATGGTGCAATTTATCAACCCACTCGATTTCTGTAAGTCTACTTTCAGGGTTTCCTCCCCGACAAATAATTCCGGGTGATGGATAGAAAATACTCCATTCTTACACACCCACGGGTACAGGGAGCAAATGTCGATGTAATTAATTTTTTCTCCCTGCTTGCATTTGTAGAGCGAGTGCGAATTTCCTGTTCGACATCCGTAGAACGCATCACGGGGGTTTAAGGGTTTGACTAATAATGGGTGTGTTGATTCTATATGCGGTTTGGTGAATTCACATTGCCATTTCTCTATGACTTGATAACCGAAACTACGAAGTCTTTCGGTTTTCCCTATCGTCCTTTCATACCTCCTCTCAAAGGTATCCTCGGGGTCATCGTGTAGAGGCTTTGTTCTGTTGTAGCGCATGCACTTTGAGGGTCCGTGATACTAACACCCGTGAAATTCGAAAACTTGATTAGTTTCTTTGCAGAAACCGTCAACTTTGCATACATGCAAAATAACCTCTCTACCGTTGTATGCGTGCTGAATTTTTATATTCCTCTTTTCTTCTTCTTGTAACAGCCACATTACTGCTACAGAAGTCTGGTTTTCGGTCGCCCTATATATAGGTCTCGTAAGCATCATCCAGTCCCAGTCTCCGAGTTAGGTCTAGTTGAGTTCAGTGAGTGCGCGGACTCCGGAACCCATAACGATCGATCACGGAAACAGTGTTTCGTGGGCTGACGGGCGACAGCTAAGTCAAGTCTCTCCGTACCGTTTTTAAGAGATCTGTGCGGCGTGGGACGTTATTTCCCGACCCGAAGTCTCCGCCGTTCGACCAAGGGGGCCCCCGAGCAGGTAGGAGAGGGCACTGAGAGCAGGCCGGCAGGTGGACCGAAGTCGCAGCCGTTTGACCGAGAGACCGAACCTCCAAGTCTCAGCCGTCCTGGGGATTCGAGCCATCACCCGATCCAGTCTCCCTTCCGTCGTCTGCGGTGTCATCAGCGCCGCTCCGGAAGTCCAGACACGACAGGGCTCAGCCGTCCAGGGGATTCGAGCCATCATTCGATCCCGGCAGGAGATAGCCGTTCGACCTAGTAGAGGCTTTCCGCCGACGTTCAGGTTGGCGAAAATAGATTGTAACATATAAGTTGGTTGCATATCCGAGAGTTGGGTATCGAACTTGACGCCCCTTTATCATCGAGTATCTGGTCGATGGTAGTTCATCCACGACCACTCACCGACGAGTTGAGCTAGTCGGGCCCCGTTATTAAGACCGTCTAACGTTTGGTAACGTTGATAAATTAACGTTGCATACTCTATGGCAACTTTTGCGTTCAGCGGCCCGTTCAACCACACGATCACTGCAAACCAAGCAATGGTTTCGCACGTCATTAGATTCCTCTAGCAAAA
Source organism: Cryptocephalus moraei (assembly GCA_946251905.1). Classification (NCBI taxonomy): domain Eukaryota; kingdom Metazoa; phylum Arthropoda; class Insecta; order Coleoptera; family Chrysomelidae; genus Cryptocephalus; species Cryptocephalus moraei. The sequence continues at coordinate 21,331,436 of OX276459.1, forward strand.
ATAGCTTGAGTTGAGCGCTGAATTGCGACGAGTTATCTCAGTTGTATACCCATTACCATTCAAAAGCTGCTGTGCAAAATATATTATGAATATTCCGCAGTTGACAGTGTCTTTTTGTTTTAAATGGCGGACGTACCGAAGTTGAAGGTGTTCTTTCGGAATTTTACTTTTACCAATACTTTTCAGACCAATCAGAAATCGCTAAAATTTGTCATACATTTTCTGTGCCGTCGTTTTGTTCTCTCCTATAGTATCCATGTATGTAAATGACCTTTCGTTGAAATCGATAAGCGATAGGGACCAATGGTTCATGTTGTGGTGTATTGGAATTACCAATTTGTCATCTAAACTAATTATTGGAAATTCTTCACAAAATGAAGAATTTAAGTCGTCATTACAATTGAATATGATGAACGACTTATGATCGGGGATGTACTTATACGTTTGATATTTGCGAAACTTTTGAGTATAAATCATTAATACAAGTCAATAACAACGTCAGTAAGCCATTGTGTGTCAGACAGACTATTAAAGTCATCGAATTTCATTTCGTAAAAAGGTAGCCTGACATCAAATAGTCCAATCAAATAGTTGTTATAGATGTCTACGCGATTGTAATAGGTTGATGACTGTATTAGTCCATTGTCGAAGAACCTAATGTTGTTAGTAGAATTGCCTGTCTCTGTTTTACTGTGAAAGTTTTCCGTCGAACTACTTTTCATTTGTCTTCATTCCATTATCTCTCGATTTTTTTTCAACATTTTAAAACTAGATGTACTTTTATATTTTCTGCTCCATCTTTCTTCGCTTTGCATATTGCTCATATCGTCGAAACGTCTTGGGTGACGTAAGCGATTGGCACACCTTTTTCTAGGTATGCGTGGTGAAATTTCTTTGTAGATTTTCAAAACATTGTTGCGTAAATCTGTTAAAACTGTGCTACATTTGATATCAGTTCGATCCAGAAAGATGTTATTTTTGACAATTCCAAACCAATTTTCAATGACCGCATTGTTGGCTCTCTCATTATCTATCAAAAGGCCATAGGCATATTTTCATAAATTTGTCATTACAATAAACGTTGGTTGCATTTCCGTCATATGAAGTATTATCGATATCACGTCGTACAGTTTCCAGTATTTCCATAGATCTTTCGTAAAATGGACTGCTTTCGTATAACAGATCTTTTTCTGTATTGGGAAAACTCACTTCAGCGATAGTTTCTTCAAAATTATCCCAATTATTGGGATCAACTGATAATAATATTAATCGTTCTAGTGCTTTTGTAACGTAATCACATTCAAATTTAGAATTTAATACAATAAACAATTTGTTTATCCACTCGACCATTATGTTTATGTTATTAATTTGAAAAACCCCTGCAAAGATTTCCTTTAACAATCTGCGATGTGCTGGACGGGTATAATGTTTATTTATGTCGTTCGTTACTATTTGAAAGAAATGTGAATAACATACATAGATTCTGCTGTACTTTCTTAAGCCAATCGAACAATCGTCTTTGATGAGGCAATTATAAACCATTGTCAAATAACCCCTTAGCTGTCAGTTGTTCCATCCAACGCATATTGCGTTGATTATGGCAAAGCTGAAATCTGAAACAGCTTTGTAAAAAATCGGCCATTTCTTTTTTTTGACAATACGTAGTTTTTATATTGCATCAACCAATTACAAATGGTAGAAACCTCATGCCTACAGCCGATCATTTCGAATATCAGAGGCTATCGTTAGCGGGTGTTTTGATAATACCTGCATAGTAAAGTATTCTCTTTGAGCATGATTGAGGTTTCCGTATTAATGATTAATCGTACAGTCTGGTGAAACGGCAATAGTGTCTAATAATATTTCCAGTTGTTCTACACTAAAAATATGAACTAGCATCGGCTCACCAACAAGTTGTATATATTCCAAGTAGATAAGAAATAAGAAAGCTGTGCAGATCAAGATCCAGTTTATTGACCCCAGCCACGCCCACTTCCGGTTTATTGACCCCAGCCGCGCCCACTTCCGGTTTGTTTACCCAGCCACGCCCACTTCCGGTTTATTGACCCCAGCCACGCCCACTTCCGGTTTATTGACCCCAGCCACACCCACTTCCAGTTTATTGACCCCAGCCGCGCCCACTTCCGGTACCCCCTCCCTTCTATCCCCACTTCCGATACCCCCCTCCCTTCTAACATTACTTCTTTTACCCACCTTTCTATCCCCACCTCTCCATCCCCACTTCTTTACCCCCCCACTAACCTTTAACCTTTAACTTCTAACCATTTTTACCCCCACCCTTCCTTTGCACCCTAACCACTAACTCTTTCAAAACATAAACCACTAATCACATCCATATTGAGCAGTTATTAATAAGATGTTGGTGAACGATATTCTAGTGCTACATGCTGTTTGGCAGAATGTGTTATATATTTATGCTAATGATTCTAAAGAAATTTACGTACGCTTCGATAGTGATGAAACGAGCGGTAACTGGCCTTCGAGGTGGATCCCAATGCAGGATATGAAACCACTTTTTCACACATCAATCCCTAATAATAGCACTATCTATAAATTACGGATCAGAAGTACTAATTCCACGGAGTACACTAAATGGCGAACAATTCACCCCACCACCCTAAATCATACAAAAGACGAGTCGTCTGGAGACCAAAGCGTAGTTACTTCACTTCTCATCTACGTAGCGGTGTATTCATCATTGTTACTACTTGACTGTCTCGCAAAATTATATATTGTTAACAAGTTTTTCGTGTCGTGTCCATAATGGATCTTCAAGAGTTTTTTAAACTATATGGTCACATGGTGTTGGAAGAACATAAGGCAAGACTCCATGCTTTACAACAACAACTGCAGAAAAACAAGAATGAAGAGAAGATGAACTCGGTGTATGGATCACACTATAAAAGCTGTCCCTGGGCATATGATGAAACACTGGAAGGACCTGACACTTGTGGGTGTCGCTATCGATGCTTGGACGATGAGAGGAACAAAACAGAAGTGCGAAAAATAATTCAACTATATCTAAGGATTGTAAAGAAAATAAATCAAACTCAATAGAAACATTTATACCCATAACTTTTATTTAATTTCCTAAATACATATTTATACATCTATACTAATATTATAAAGAGGAAAGATTTGATTGTTTGTTTGTTTGTTTGTTTGTATTGAATAGGCTCCGAAACTACTGGACCGATTTAAAAAATTCTTTTACCATTAGAAGCTGACATTATTCCTGATGAATATAGGCTACATTTTACCGCAGGAAAATGCTTCATTCCTACGGGAAAACGGGTAATAGGTTGAAGATGGCGGAAAAATGAAGCCGGCTGGGAGCTTTGATCGAAAACGCTGCCTAAATCCTTCGAGATAGAACAAAACAATGTAGGGTGGAATTGTTCCTCTTCTATAGATCTACAAAAAAGTCCGCGATGGCATATGTCTATCTTTTAAGGATAGCCTACTATTCCCATTTTAAAGTTTAAAATAATGGTCACATAATATGGTTGCGATCATCCACGCACGCGCAGTTGTCGTGTCTCTCTTGACGCTCGCGCTCCCACCACCGCCCAAGGATTATAAACTAACCAGGATTGCTCACTTACATTTGACCAATGTTGGACTGTTGGACAGTTTTGTGACGTCATCACCGGTGCTGAGGTGCGTTTAGGTGTTGATCTGTGGATGATGTGATGTGGATATCGTACGTAAATATGGATTACGTAGAGTACGTACGTAAAGCGTACAGTTTTCGATGATAAATCTTACGTTTACTACAGTAAAATTAATAAATCTCTATCTTCTGTCCACCACCGGTGATGACGTCACAGAGTTTTTGCCTGACAGATTCGGCGAACTGAGCAATCCTGGTAGTCTATAATCGTTGACCACCGCCTGCCTCTGCCCCCGCGCCCCGCCAGCACCCCGCTCCACTAGCTAGGCAACAGCATGTACCTAAGCGTCACTGCGGTGCGGGAGACCTAACCTATATGTTCTGTGCACGACTCACGACTGCCGTGCGGCTTACTCGCGTGATGTTCTGTGCTCGCGTGGTTGCTTCCTACGTAGCGGATGTGTGCGATATCTAATATTTTAAAAATGCCCAAAAGATCAAGATCTCAACTTTCTAGAAAGAGTTCACAGGCTAGAGCAATAAAAATACGTCGTAATGGAGAATCTCCATCAGAAACTGAAAATCGTCTTGCAAGTCAGAGAGAATATGCGTCGCAATCGCGTGCAAGAGAGTCAAGTATTGAGCGTTCAAAACGACTTGCTGAACAAAATTTGAGAACGTCTCAAATCCGTGCGCGAGAGTCGAGTATCGAGTGTTCGCAGCGGCTTGCGGAACAAAATTTGAGAACGTCTCAAATCCGTGCGCGAGAGTCGAGTATCGAGCGTTCGCAGCGACTTGAAGAACAAAATTTGAGAACGTCCCAAATCCGTGCGCGAGAGTCGAGTATCGAGCGTGCGCAGCGGCTTGAAGAACAAAATTTGAGAACGTCTCGAGTTCGTGCGCGTGAGTCGTCTACGAAGCGTTTACAGCGGCTTGAAGAGCAAAATATTAGAAATGTACAAGCTCGCGCTAGGGAATCGAGCCCTGAGCGTTCCGAACGCCTTTGGAATCAGAGAGAAAGACAACAGACGTCAACAGCTAGAGTTCGCAATCGAGTTTTAGCTCACAGTAACAGATCGGCTTTCAGGTACGATCCACAGATTGATTATGCTCAACAGTCTTCCGTCCAAATCGGAGCTATGAATAAGATCTGCTCTAAATGTTCTGCTAAAAAATGGGCCGATGAACCTAATGGTTTGTGCTGTGCTTCTGGAAAAGTTAGTCTTCCCAATATTCAGGAGCCGCCACAGCCAATAAAAAGCCTTTTGACAAATAATCATTCACTATCTAGACATTTTTTAACCAACATACGTAGGTACAATAGCCTATTTCAAATGACTTCGTTTGGCGCGAAAGAAATTAGAGAACAAAATTTTATGCCCACTTTTAAAATAGAGGGACAAGTATACCATCTTATAGGTAGTCTTTTACCACCATCAGGCCAAAATCCGCAATTCTTGCAGATTTATTTCATTTCAGACGCAGATCAGCTATCGTTGCGGTCAAACATATCTCCAACGCTAAACATTGATTTAATTAACGAACTACAGACAGCACTAAATAGCCATAATATATACATACGAAGTTTTAAACAAAATTTAGAACAAAACTCTTCGGATAATTTAAAGTTAATCATTCACTCCGACCGCCCACTACAGACAGCCCACCCGGGTAGATATAATGCTCCGGCTGTAAACGAGGTAGCCGTTCTTTTAGTCGACGAGGAAAAAGGTCCCAGAGATATCGTGCTGCACGGTAAAGACGGCCAACTTAAAAGGGTCTCTGAGTTACACAGATCGTACGATCCTCTCCAGTATCCCTTGATGTTTGTAATGGGAGAAGACGGCTATTATTTGACCATTTCTCAACAAGGTACTGCCCGTAATAAAACTGTAACCTGTATGCAATTTTATGCATTTAGATTGATGGTTAGAGATGGTTTTAATCCACTACATTACTTCAGGGACTTATTTAGCCAATATATTGTTGATATGATGGCAAAAATGATTTCGGAAAGATTAAATTACATATGCCGTAATCAACAGAGGCTGAGGGCTGAAGAATACATTCATCTCAGAGACACCTTAAACCAAGACGCAAACGTTGACCCATCAAACATCGGTCAACGTGTAATCCTGCCGTCTTCGTTCACAGGTTCTCCGCGTTATCTACACGAAAAAACGCAAGATGCGATGACTTATGTCCGCAACTACGGAAGACCAGACTTATTTGTGACTTTTACGTGTAACCCTGAATGGCCTGTAATTAAAGCGGAACTATTAACTGGACAGCGGTCTTTCGATCGTCATGACATAATTTCAAGGGTATTTCATTTAAAAATGAAAAGATTCATAAAATTATTCACAAAAGATGCAATATTCGGCAAAGTGAAATGTTACATGGCAAGTGTGGAGTGGCAGAAGCGAGGTTTACCTCACTGTCATTTGTTGTTTTGGCTAGAAAGAAAAATCCAGCCAGACGAAATTGATAGTGTTATAGTTGCGGAATTGCCCAATCAACAAAATGACCCGGTATTGTACGATATCGTTACTAAAAATATGGTGCACGGTCCATGCGGAGAGCATAACTTAACAGCACCATGTATGAAAAACGGTATCTGCACAAAAAAGTACCCTCGACGTTTCGTCAACGATACCCAAACCGGAGAGGACGGATATCCAGTTTATCGTCGTCGTGACGCCGAAAATGGAGGCCAGAGCGCTACGCTAAATATCAGAGGAAGTATTTTCAATATAAATAATAGGTGGATTGTCCCTTATTCTCCATTATTGTGTAGGACGTTTAACGCGCACATAAATGTCGAGTACTGCCACTCAGTTCAAGCAATCAAATACATTTGTAAATATATTAATAAAGGATCTGACCAAGCTACTTTTAGCGTCAAAAACCCAAACGATGAAGTGGAAAACTATGTAAATGGCCGGTACATAAGTACGTCCGAAGCTGTTTGGCGAATTTTAGAATTTCCCATTCACGAGCGACATCCTACAGTCTTGCAGTTAGCTGTCCACTTAGAAAACGGCCAAAGGGTGTATTTCACCGCAGAAACGGCTGAACAAGTGGCCCAAAATCCACGTAAAACTACTTTGTTGGCTTTCTTTGAGCTCTGTAATGAAGATGAATTCGCAAAGACACTTCTATAACACGAAGTCCCGCAATACTACACATGGGCCAATAATACATTCTCAAGAAGGAGGCGTGGTGAAGACGTAGTTGGCCATCCAGGCATAAAAAAAGATGCGGCTTTAGGAAGAGTCTACGGTGTACATCCTTCGCAGTCAGAGTGTTTTTATCTTAGGATGTTGCTACATCACGTACTCGGTCCAACCTCATTCGAGTACTTAAAAACCGTTAACGGAGTTCTCAAAGAGACCTATCAAGCAGCTTGCCGTGCCAGAGGTTTGTTAGAAAACGATGACCATTGGGAAAATACTTTGAGAGAAGCATCGCTTTCGCAATGTCCAGTACAACTGAGAGAGCTGTTTGTTGTCATACTTTTATTTTGTCACCCATCGGAACCATTAAAATTATGGGACAATTTCAAAGACGATCTTTGTGAAGATATCAGACAAAGAATCAGACAACAAAATCAAGACTTCGATTTACCGTATAGTGAAGACATTTATAACGAGGGTTTGATACAAATCGAAAATAAACTATTGCAATTAAATGATAAAAGCCTAAGTCATTTTGGATTACCTTCATCAGTTCGTACAGAAAACAATGCAACAGATACAATGGCATATCACTATAATACAAATGATTTGACATCTTTTGTCAATGAAAACCTGACAATATTAGTCCCGGATCAAAAACATGCTTTTGAGACTATAGTCGATAGTGTGAATAATAACAAAGGAAAAATTTTCTTTTTGGATGCCCCAGGTGGCACTGGAAAGACGTTCCTTGCAAATTTGATACTTGCGAAGATAAGACAATCAGGTAAGATAGCAATAGCAGTTGCTTCGTCAGGAATTGCTGCAACACTCCTGAAGGATGGAAAAACTGCTCATTCTACTTTTAAACTTCCGTTATCTGTAAATCTTGAGCAACAATCTACATGTTCTATCCGCAAAAATGGACCTTTTGGTAAATTATTACAAGACGCTTCATTGATTATGTGGGATGAATGCACCATGAGCCATAGAGCACATATAGAGGCCGTGGACCGAACCTCAAAAGATCTTAGAAATTCCTCTGCTCTCATGGGCGGGATTACTTTTGTATTTGCTGGAGATTTCCGACAGACACTTCCCGTCATTAATAGAGGTACGCGAGCAGATATCATCAAAGCATGCTTGAAATCGTCCCTTTTATGGACTTCGATTGAAACTTTAAAATTACGAACAAATATGAGGGCACATCTTCATGGAATCACAGATAGTGATTTTCCACAACAATTGCTAAAACTTGGGGAAGGAATTTTTCCCACTCCAAATTTAAGCGGAAATTGTGACTTCCTTCTGGATGAGTCCCTAGGCCAGATAGTCTATAATTTAGAAAATTTAATAGATGCAGTTTACCCTGACATGGAGAATTTGCACGAAAAGGACTTTCATTGGTTGTGTTCGAGGGCAATAGTGTCACCTAGGAATGATACTGTCAACGAGATAAACAATCTGATTTTACAAACAGTTCCTGGCCAAATAAAAAACTACAAATCGATCGACACCGTCACTAACATCGAAGACGCAGTCCATTATCCACAGGAATTTTTAAATTCACTGAATCCTTCTGGACTGCCACCACACGAATTGACGTTAAAAATCGGAATTCCAATCATGCTTTTGAGAAATTTAAACCCTCCGAGTATGTGCAATGGGACAAGACTGCTTATTAAAGAATTAAAGGGCAATTTAATTGTAGCGACCATTATTACCGGCCCAGCAGCTGGTCAACTAGCTCATATTCCGAGGATACCGATGATCCCAACTGATCTGCCAATCCCGTTTAAACGGCTTCAATTTCCGGTGAAAATATCTTTCGCATTGACCATTAACAAGTCCCAAGGTCAAACCTTCGAATTAGTAGGGATCGACCTAAGAAAGGAATGTTTTACTCATGGCCAATTGTATGTGGGCCTATCAAGAGTTGGATCTGCTGATAATCAATTTATTTTGCTGCCACAAAATAAAACAACATCAAATATCGTTTACAGGGAAGCTCTAACCCAATAAATTTAATGATATATGATTTTTAGTTAAGTAGTTAAGTATGATATAACAATAAATTATTCAATATTAAAAATACCTAATTGAAATAGTAATAAAAAAGATTTTAATATCCAGACTTTTATTTACGTATCTCTTTTTTACCTATATAAATGGCAAAGGCCTGACTGATTCATTCACTGACTGAAATCAAGCTACAGGCGAAAATAGGACAGCGAGAGACTTGAAATTTGGAAGATACATACGTTTAATATCCCCGATGCTAGCTAAGAAGGGATTTTGCATAATTTTGAGTTTAACGGCAGAATTATTCAAAAATATTGTTAGAAATGATATTTGTAACTATGGTTAATGGCGTGGAGCGATGTATCAATTTATCCGAGTTGACATGACAATTGCGTTGTCATTATAGATTGTCATTATCAAATATATTTTTATTTGTCATGTTATTTCTAAATTTAAAAAGAAAGAAATTAAATTATTTGACACGAAATTAAATTGTCTGATTCGGAATAGAGAATAATTTCAAATGAAAGAAAAAAGGCTGGATGGCTTTTAAACACATGAGCGAGTGAAGTCGCTACGGGTTAGCTGCTATAATTGATAAAAAGGGGTATCGGCATGATAATATAACCGTTAAATGTAAAATGTAAGTAAATCCGAACAGGTTCATGGCCGAGACGAGTGAAAAAACGTAAACTTCCAAGGGTGCGTCCAATTTCATATACTACCATGGTAGGATATGAGTTATATCGCACCAGTGTGTGCAATTGCATTCGTATCAATTCTAATAACAGTGTCGGAAAACCCACATTGCGAGGCGGAAGTAGAAAAAGAATTATATTATTCAATGTTTAAGTACAATCAAAGGCGAAGTGAATTAAATTTCTTTTGACTAGAGATCAGAAAGAAATAAGACAGACTACGTAACATTTAAATGAGAGAGCAAGCGAAGCTGCGACGGGTCACGGCTTGTAACAAATATATATATTAATACATAGTTATGTTAAAAATAAGATTCATTTTAATAACATAAATCATCTCCCCACTTAAGAAGAAGGTATAAATCACCTTTAGTTGGAGTAATGAGGAAATGACCCCATGCCAAAGTGTCATAGGTGTGTGGGATTATACATCTCTTATCATCTTGTGACGACAGAGCAATTTTATTTTTAAGTTCTGTATAAATTGTGTGAAGATGAGAAGAAAAAATATACATTTTGCGAAAAATCGACCCCCCATGTTCAACGGTTTGAATGTAATCAGAAATGTGTAGTTGATTTTTTATAACACTTTTCGAAATCCCCTTGGCTTTCTTAACGACATCAACCGCTTTGACACAATAAGCCTTAGCACCTGTACCATAAAAACATTCTATGGGTACTCCCGCAAACTCATCCTTCATTTTTCCAACAACTGATATGGTTTGTGGAATATTATGAATGTTGTTAAGGGGGTAGTTTGATGTATCAAAGTAGTTAATGTTGTTTTTAATATCATCATATATATTATCAGTAAAAATCTCCAAGATAAGTGAGTCAGTGTCAGTGTAACATAGTGTAGCTTTACTACCATATTTCTCTTTAATGAAACTGTAAAAGAAATCATAGATAACTGTTTTAGAAATATCCAAAATTGAAAAACCGATGAAAAGAGGTTTATCATAACAGACCTTCGTTTTCTGTAATTGGATTGCCACTAAATTTTCATCGAATATTGAACAGGACTTAAAATGTGGTTTAGCTATTAACGCTCTAGCCCCCACAGACCCAACCTTATTTTCCCAGTGTGTGCATAATTTAATATCTTGTCGCTTATCTACATTTTCCATAGTTTTACCAAAAATTGAATTGATTAATAACTTGAATAAATCCCTCTCGAACTCATTTTTAACAGAATTTCTTAAAGTGGTATTTAGATCAATGTAAGGCTTTAACCATGGAGATTGTGAAAACTCCAAAACTCTGTGAACTTTCTCCATTAACAAACCATATTGTAAACATTGTTTTAGATTCCGGTAGTGAATGACATATTTATGTTTATTGTGTAAATTAGGAATTAATTTTGGTTGTTTACCGCCAGGAGGATTAATATTTTCTGGACAAAAGGGTAAATCATTATGAGATTCGTGTAAATTGGATGGATATTTTAAATCTACTTCCAACACATATCCCTTCGGAGAATTTTCATCAATTAGAGATAAATCTAAGGATCCAATCTCACTTTCATTTAACCATTTAAAATTACCTGATGGCATCGCTTGCGACATCGAAAATCCATATAAATTTGTAGCATCTACGTAAGCAATGAAAGAAGTTGGTTTGGAACTGTCATAGTTAGTTACAAATTTATTATTTGCTACAGCTTTTCTTTTACTACACTGACTAACACCACCACGAATTCCTTTTTTTTAAAAAAATGGATCATATCTATATCAGTGAGAAGTTCAAGTTCAATTTGGGTAAAGCGCAACATCGCATCCCAACTCAAAGATGGTGCTGTCAAGTAGTGGGCAGGGTCTAACTTATACTTATCCATGCAGACCTTCCTAAAATTTTCAAACACATCAGCAAGGAGAAGTACATCACTCTTTAGGTAAATATCAGAATATTCTCCTAAAGTCGAGCATTTGAAAGTTTGCCACACTTCTTGTACTCGTTTATAGTCTTCTTGAGAAATCGATTCTGAGTTAATTGTATCATAAAATTTTTCGAGGGGTGGTAATTCCTCATTTAATTTTTCGAATGTATCAACATAACTGTAAGGAAAAATTCCCTTGCGCCTCACCAAATTAAACTCACTGTCTTCTGGAAAATGCTTTCTGACTTCATTACAATGATCTGAATGTAAATTGGTACTTAACTTATCAAGAGATCTAGATAAAAAGCGAAAAGAATCCACAAACATTAATGAAACATATTTATCTAATTGATGTGGATCGGTCGATGGTTTTCAAATAAAATACGTTTCGAAAACGAAACATACTTCTCCTTGTTTTGAGCTATAACTGATACTGTTTCACCTTTTAAAGATAATTTTTTTATAAACAAATGACAATCGTAATTTGTTAGATTATGAAAAAATACTGGAATAAACTTCGGAACTTTAAAATTTATGTTACAATTGGAGTGGGCGGGGCCACGGTAGAGAGCACTCATATGACAATGATCGTGAACTTTATCTTTTTGTGATAAAGGTTTGTCACAGATGTGACAAATCACACTTTTTTGAAATAGATCTTCTTCTTGTTGTGTTAATGGTATCGTTTGTTTTACATGTCTCAAATGCGTATAGTAAAGAGAGTAAACGATTTCATCCAACTGTTTTGTAAACATTTCAGCAACATTAGGACCTCGATATGAATAATATTGTGATAATTTATCATCAAAATTACATTTAACATACATTCCAAAAGAGTAAGGTTCATGTTCGAATGCTTTCACCGTGAAAGAAGTATTACTACATGGTTCACTATGATGAATCGGTTTCAAAAGACTCTCAAAATCAGCATAAATTACAAATGGCACCGATAACTGTTTTTCAATATTAACAAATTTAAGGATATTTCGTGGTATAAGCTCACCATATTTGTTTGTAATAATATTAGTTGTAGATGTTTGGGTGTAAAGGTTGTTACAATCATGTTTTTCATGTATAGCTAACTGCTGAGGCTTCCTGAAGACTTGAAGACAACTATCACAAATATGTAGTGCACCATGTACTTTCGATAGTTGTCTACTGACTAACGCTGAGAGTCTTTTGATTAAACAATAATGATTGTTACCATCATCATCTGAAATAAGCAGCAAGTTCACATGGGTTGGCTTTCGATGTTGTGTGAAATGTAAAGGTCCAACTACTTCAGTAACATATTTTCCATTTTCAAATTTTGTTTCAAGTCCATACACGTTCACAGAAATATTATTCAAATCTTCAAACCTTGATATATCCTTTAACTTAACAGGAAACTCAATACCTGTAAAATTCAATAAAATGTCATAATGGGGGTATGATGACACTCGGCTTGGTTCACCAGTTGCTGGAAATATCGCTGCGCTAACACTCCACGCGAAGCACTTATTGTCTGAATTATGTATGTTCAAAACACTTTTGGTGGACTGTATTGATTTAGGAAGTTTAATATATGAGGACGCGGACACTGAACTGAATCTATTGATGTTCACATCTAGGAAGAGGACATTTTTCAGACTCCATCCAGAGTCACGTTCTTGGAACTCAGACATTTTCGATTGGATTTCTTCTTTAAATTCATCATAAATTTGGTCGAGGTCAGTAGATGCAGTAAGTACTTTATTTTTTGTATTAAAAGACTTTACGTCGGTGAGATCCTTTTCCACTATGACGTAAAGTCCAAAAAGCTCCATATTTATTTTCAGAGTGTTAAATCTATTTAAGTACTCTGAAAGTAAATCTACTACCTTTGATTTTATTTCTGTGAAGAATGTTTGTGGATTGATGTGATTTTCATCAGTGTTAACCCTGTAGCTAACGATGCGACTCTTGAATGCGTGTTGTATCTTCTGAATGTTATTTCCTAAAGAGCTTAAAACTGGTCTATTGAGTCGTTTTCGGGAACACACCGAGGTACTTGGAGCAGCTGCCCCATTATTTAGGGGAGAACACACTGAGGTACTTGGAGCAGCTACCCCATTATTTAGTTTCACTTGTTTACTCGTAGTGGCACCAGATTTACAGCTGAGACGCTCATGACGTTTCAAATTGGATAAAGTTGTAAACGATTTTCCACACATTTTACAGTTACGCTTTTGACATGTAGGTGTGTGACGCGTAAACATCCCCTTTCTAAGAAAAACTGCTCCACACTTGTCACACTTGATTGTGAACTATATGTGTTGATTACTAAACTGTTTCACAATAAACAACACACTTTATACATTCACAAGTTCTAAAAATAGAAAACCACGATTTTATTCGAAAACCGGTTTATGTCAATGACCGGTTAAGTTGACCTAAACCGGTTTAGGTCAGTGAACTTAACCAATTATTGACACAAACCTGTTTCGGTCATTGACCTTTCAAAGAAGAGTTATTTACAATTAGGAAACGAGCTCATTGACCTTAACCGGTCTTCAACTTAATGAAAAACCGGTTCAGGTTACTGACCGCTTGAGGTCAACTAGGAAACACTTTTCGGTCATTGACATTCCTAAGAAGAGGTGTTTAAAAATAGAAAACCAGTTTATGAAACTGGGAGATGGTGGGGGAAATTATATTTAGGAAGTTATCCATAAACTCTGTTTAGTAACACATAACACATTACATATGATAAACTAACATGTGGATGTGTTATCGTAAAGAAATTGAGATTGTCAGTCTCAAAACCGGTATTCAAAATATATCTAGTTTATTTGCCGACCTTCGGTGGGATGCTGATCATGAGTCGGTTTATGGAATGGGGCGGTTCTATGATGAGGATTATTGTAAACACATGGCGAGAAAGTACGCAGTCGGAAATTACTTAGCGACGTCGGAGAACATCCGGACGTCAGACGTCACGTGCAGGTCAACACTGCGACAAGGGCTTTGCCCGCTCCGGCGACCTGAAGAGCCACGCGACGGTCCACGCGGGCGAGAGGCCGTTCGCGTGCCAGCAGTGCGGAAAGGACTTCGCTCGCTCCGGCGACCTGAGGAGCCACGCCTTGGTCCACACCGGCGAGAAGCCGTTCCTGTGTCTACAGTGTGGCAAGAGGTTCGTCCGCTCCGGCGACCTGAGGAGCCACGCGAGGGTCCACGCGAGCGATAGGCCGTTCACGTGCCAGGAATGTGGCAAGGACTTCGCCCGCGCTGGCGACCTGAGGAGCCACGCTAAGGTCCACACCGGCGAGAGGCCGTTCCGGTGTCTACAGTGCGACAAGGGCTTCGCCCGCTCTGGCGAACTGAGGCGAGGGTCCACACGGGCCCGAACCGTCTCGGGGACTGTGAAAGATAATATCCCCAATTGTAACATTCATATACTTATTAGCTGCAACTATGTGATGTATATGGTTTGCTAATCCTAATCCATCGTTCACAGTACTTCCTTCGAAGTAGCAAGTAATTATCCATGCACAACATGGACGTACCTTTCTATATATCGGTCTTACGTGTCTTACAGTTATTGTAGGTAATAATTTTGAGAAGAAACACACTTGGGATCGGTGATGCATTTCCTCCACTTGTGGAAAACATCCAGATGCCAAAGGTAGCTTCCATGTTCTTGGGCAAGGCACGATGGCCATGCTTTGCTAGAAAACATAACCTATATTAAAAAAACGGTAAATTGAGACTTAACGCATAAACCTACCTTGTTATATAACGAAACACCAAGACTGACTGATTTTAAACTAAACAATTCTTGCTATAGATACAGTTAGAATGCAGTATTAAAATTTTGATTAAGATCGAGGTTTGATGAACATGCGACCCCACAGAACATCTATATCACATCTATATATTAGAACACAGAACACCTTCACGTCACAGAACATCTGTATGTTGGAAAACAGAACATCTACTTATATATTAAAACACAGAACATTCAAGTGACTTTTGTGATATCTTTAAAGTTTCACTTCAGTTAGTGGTTCAATATGTCCTAGTGAAACGTAAAAAGTACTTTCACATTTCAAGCTATGACCTTCTACTTAAACTTCAAATGAACTACTCTGCCGTATTCGAAACTGTCTAATTCCGAGCCGTCCCGGAGTTCGACGAACTAAACTCTTACATTTTGTCGCAGTGAGGAACGCCGGGAACATAGTGCCGCACTCGCAGCACTTCCTCGACGAGTACACGACGAACGAACCGGCCGCCCTCGAGCTCGGCTGCATAATCAACGACATACGGCACATAATCGTCTGCGGCCACAGCGACTGCAAGGCGATGAACCTGCTGCACAAGCTCCAGGACTCGGACTTCGCCTCGCAGGTACCCCCTCCACCCCGACACCGGCAAAACCTAACCGAATTTAACCTATAAAAAAAATGGTTCTTCTGCGCATGTTGCTGGTTGCGCAGGTATGCGTTAGTTGAGACGGCTCGTTTCGAGCTGCGCACTTCATTATTTTAGAAAATGGTACGGACGCGCCACTCGTCTCAGTTAGATAGTTTGTAATTCCGGGCCGTCCCGGAGTTCAACGGACTAAATTCGATATTTCCAATGAGTCGGTTATGGAGTTTCGAGTCGTGAGATTACACTTCATCTCGAATTAGAGTTGTAATGCACCATTTTCCTACGTTTAACAAAATTGTTCGATTCCGAGCCATCCTGGAGTCCAATGTACCGAATTGTCCTTAGATTAGTTCCAATGAGTCGGTTAGAAAGTTTGAGTCTTGGTAGAAAACGGCATTTTAATATATCTTTGTAACGTACTGTTTCCACGTAAAAAAAATGGTGTGATTCGGAGCCATCCGGGAGTCCAACAGACTAAATTGTACTTTTTGTTAGTTTCGATGAGTTTGAATTATGCGACTACAATTCATTTTGAAATGTAGTTCAAACGGATTCATTACCAAATGAGAGAACGGGCTAAACATTTCTGCACCAAAATCCTTTAACTGTATACTAACGGATAACGACTACATCAGCGGAAGCAGCGTTCACAGACAAACTGAACTGCGTATGGGAATTACTTAACTTCATATATGTAATGCCTCCTCTACACGTCAGCAGATGCATCTGCAGACGTCGGCAGACTCATCTGCAGATGGATCTCCACGAACCGTCCACACGTCTGTGGGTCGATCAGTCTATGTTAATTCTTGACAGACGCAACAGCACGATGAATATTGAGACCGTAGCTGCTGCAGCTGTTTATTTATTTAGCACTTTTAACTACTACCTGAGTGTGCATCGCAGTAGGGTTATCAAAAGGAAATGGAAAAGAAGAAGGTGTTGGATGCTGGCTATACATAGAAACAGAACAAAGTAAGTGAAAATTTGATTTAAGACTTTCAAATTGAATCAAATAAGTATACTTTATTGCGCCAAACAAACTTATCTAACGTTTGTTAGTATAAAAATCAGCTGTTTCATATAAAATGTTCATACCTTCTCGACCAAAATGTATGGAACAGCTGATTTTTTCTCGCCATTTTGACTGTGTCCTCATAGTAAAAGTTGTTCGTATTGATGAGTACAACAACCCCCTAAAAGAATCGGGATTAATAAATTAGGGCCTTATATGTAAACAAGAATTTTTTACAGAAATACCATGGAAAACCAGCTTGCAGAACTTTACCTGGAGCCATCTGGAGAATTTAGTAATTTTGTTCGAATGTCTTGCGGCGATTTTGAATATCTTCTACAAAAGATATCTCCAATGGTTGCTAAAAAAGATACCGATTGGAGGGATGCAATACCAGTGAAAGTGCGCCTGGCAGTAACATTGAGATACTTAGCTACAGGAGATAGCTACAGAAGCTTGCACTACCTCTTTAAAATTTCAAGCCAAATTATATCTATTATTGTCCCTGAAGTATGTTTGGCGCTCAATGACGTGTTAAAGGATTTAGTGAAGGTAAACTACATTATTTTAATCCAATATATTTATTATTTACTCAAATAAGTAATTAATTAAATTTACTTATTTACTAAATTAAAAAACCAGTTTGTTTTTAACAAAAAAGTTGACATAATGCCTATGAAAAATTTAACATCTGAAAAAGTAACAAAGCTAAAATTATTGCTATGTAGTTTTGAAAAATTATTTCTCTGTATTATTATCCATCATAAGTATTTCCGAACTTTTCATAGACCGCTTTGCTTGTATCTGGTAGAATAAGTTCCTGTGATACAATGTTGATGACTTCGGATTGTTGGCTGACCACATTTTGTGGCACTGATTCTACTGAATACGGAGAGTTGATTAAATAATTCGGTGACGGTGATGATAAATATACACTATTGCTACTGGTAGGGCGACTAAGTATAACTTGTGAAGGAGAAGAAACAGTACGACGACGTCTGTTCATCATAACACCATGAAGTTCATACATTATTTCTTCCCTTTCAAGTTTTGGGTACTCCTTAATTTGTTTTGCCAACATTTTGCAGAACAAATCGCATTCGTCGTCTTCTTTTGGGATTTGTTTATTGGCCAATGCGCTATTTAATGTGTTCAATGCAGTATTCATTTTCTTACTGGCCTCCTGCAATTCAGGAGGATTGAAAGCACGACGTTTGTGAATAGTAGAGTACTTTTGAGGGGTAGCAGGGACGTCGGCGTCGTTGTCGGTTCCTTTTTTAGCTTCTGGGGGGATGTCACTAGCCTGTACTTTGGAAGTGCTCGCCTCTTCATACAAAGCAGGTGGTTCCTAGAAAAGAAAAATATACAATTAAAGATCATGTAAAGTTACAGTAAAAAGCTAAATATCAAGGTTAAAAATCAGTTAGTCAAAATTTAGGGAAAAATACCTATAGTACTACTATTTTATTTTCAGATGCCTAAAACTACGGATGAATGGCTTTCAAAGGCAAGAGGATTCAATTTTCCTCATTGCATCGGCGCTTTAGATGGAAAGCATGTAATGATTCTACCGCCACCTCATACCGCATCGGAGTACTTTAATTATAAAGGACATTTCAGCATTGTACTCTTAGCGCTAGTTGATAGTGACTACTGTTTTATGTTTGTTGATATAGGTTGCCCAGGACGGATTAGCGACGGTGGAGTTTACAATGAAAGTGTTCTAAAGCAAAAAATTGACACAAATGCGATCAACTTGCCACCTCCTAGTCGCTTTCCCAATAGTAGCACTGAATTACCATATGTGTTTTTAGCTGATGCTGCATTTGCGCTGAGTACACATATTATGAAGCCTTTTCCTGGGCATCATGCTGTTGGAACTCCGGAGAGACTATTTAATCAAAAACTGTCTAGTTCACGAGTAGCAGTCGAAAATACTTTTGGAATAATGTCTAGCGTATTCAGAATTTTTAAGAAGCCTATACCACTGAATATCGCGAAAGCATCTTTAATTACAATGACATGTGTCTTGTTGCACAATTTCTTAAGAAATAGTAATACATCTCGACATGTGTACACTCCCCCAAATTCAGTAGATAAGTATGTAAATGGAGAATTAACCCAACCAGGATCTTGGAGACAAAATTATACAGGAACATTTGATTCACTGCAACTTGTAGCTCGTAGAGCTCCTACATGTGCAGTTGAAACAAGATTAAATTTTATGAAATATATTCACGAGACTAACAATGAGTAGGTAGCTATGAAAGTATGTAGTTAGTAATCAGTAAATAATTAAGTAGTTATAAAAGTAAGTAGGTAGTTAAGTATTCTGAAATAAATAAGGTTATAAGAATTTTGTTTTCTTTTTACTTACTTTATCCTCCGAATTCATGACGCTTGCCGATTCATACACATCTGTCAAAAATGCCGCCATTACGTCGTAAAAAATCCAGATGGGATGGTAAACATCTTCAGCTCCAGCCCCCGACTTAATGGAAGACAGTTTTTTCTTTAAATTAACCCTGAATGTGCTTAGTAGATTTTCTTTTTTCTTTTTTAGTTCGTGCATTGGTATACCCATCGTGTCAGCTATACGTTTCCACGAATCATTAATCTGAAACAATAAATATATTCATCATCATAATGTCATGCATGTGTTTAAGTCTTTTATTTCAATTGAAATAAAAAATACTTACCTAGACTCCTGTTAAAATGTTACTGTTCAATTACTTTTACAGTAGCTCCAATAGAATGAATTTCAGATATTTATTTATTCATTTATTTGAATGAAGTGTAAAGAAAAACAATATTCTCAATAGATTGAATTAATTGAAATAGGTTAATAATTAAATTATATTAAAAGTTGGTATACTTACAACATTTTTATTTTTGTGGTATTTATTTTTAGGGTTCCACAAACAGTTTTCTGATTGATACAGCTCAAGAAACTTAAAAGTTTCCTCGGTACTCATATTAGCCATTTCGATTTGAACCCCGAGAAGCACGCTTGCACTCTTAATCGCAACTTCGATCAAACTGATGCATCGGCAGACGTGTGGACAGACGCCAGACGTTCGCGCCAAATCCCTTTGATCTGGTAGACAAAAACCGACAACAAACGGATTCGAAGCAGACGCATCTGCAGACGTTAAATACCTACAACAGACGCGCAAATTACCCCTTCTATACGTCGGCGGACGCATCCGAAAATGACGTCTGCAGATGCATCTGCAGACGTGTAGAGGAGGCATAATAAATACTCCTATATCGCTAGCGTCCTATCTCGTCCCATAGTGAGTCGGGCGAAAACAAGTGAGACAGAAGAGAGTGACTTGGTAGATGAAGCGCAAGCGCGACGGAGAACAATGGCCCCGTATACGCGCGTTTAGTGGTGACGTCACACATTGGGATAGGTTAGTGATGGGAATCAAAACAAATCGCTCTTATGGGAAATTAACACGGAAGAACTAAATTTCTTAAGTACCATTTTTGTAAATTATTATCTATCGTTATTATTATCTTATTGACGTTATTATTATCTATCGTTATTATCTAGAGCATAAAGATTTTTGTGACTGGAAAAAATCGTCGTTATATTTGTTAATAAGAACGTACCGTGAAGTGTAAATACCTGTGTTGTGAAGGTCAAATTCAATTTAGCCGCCAATGCCTGACATTTTTGACAACGTCAATGTAACAACCAATCAGAACTGCTAAAAGAGCGTCGTCTGTCCCTATCCTGGTCTGTCGTCTGTCGTTTGTCCTCTGGCCAGCCCCCAACGATTTTAGACTACTACCAGGATTGCTCAGTTCGCCGAATCTGCCTGCCAAAAACTCTGTGACGTCACCACCGGTGCTGGACAGAAGATAGAGATTTATTCATTTTACTGTAGTAAACAGTAAGATTTATCATTGTAAACAGTACGGTTTACGTACGTACTCTACGTAATCCATATTTACGTACGATATCCACATCACGTCTTCCACAGATCAACACGTAAACGTACTTCAGCACCGGTGGTGACGTCACAAAACTGTCCAACATTGCTCAAATGAAAGTGAGCAATCCTGGCTAGTCTATAATCGTTGGCCCAGCCCCACCTTTATAGGGACTTATTGGAAGTTTCAAAATACTGACAGCAGTAATAACAACAACCGTATATTAATAGTGCGGTGTCGTTACGCGGCCGAAAAAAACGAGTTATTGGAAATGCTTTTTGGTTTTGTGCTATTCATTCCTCTTAGGTTAAGACCTAAAATCACCATACTTTAATAAGAATATCCAACCGACCAGTGGCGTCACTGAAAAATTAATTAAAAACTAAATTGTAATAATTTAAAATGATAAATTTCGTTACACTTCTCAAAATGACTCGTAAGGAAGAAATAACGATCAACCCAAAGCCAGGTTGAAAAATAATGACAATATGTTAAAGCTCTCAATAATCATATTTACGCACTGGTTAAGCGTAAATAGAATACACTATTAATACGCCACTTCGGGTACAGGAATTAAAAAACGCACTTTATAATAATATACAACGTGTTTCAAACTGATTGTCATCTATACCCGAGTTTCAATTCATCCCGGAGTGAATCCTAGAAGCCATTAGTCCTCCGCGGGATGAAGAAGTGAGGGGAAAGTAGAAACAGGGGCGTGTATATTTCATTTTGTCTTCGAAATATAAATAATCGAAGTTATATCATTTTAGTGGAATAAAACAATGTTAGTTTGCAACTATAATATTGAAATAATTATAGCACTATTACAGAAATCAGATGACTGGAGGAAATATTGCCCAATGAAAAATAAAAACGAATATTACACGTGTACTAACTAGCGCGTATTTCGCCGGGCACCGACACTGTTCATCCGACACGTGTACGTATTGTAAACAACTTTCTCCATATTGCCATTCTACGGGTTTCGACTTATGTTTTATAGCGCGGATTTTTAAATTTTGGCAACTCCGCTTCTTTCTGTTTCTTTCTTTACGTTGAAAATTTGCTAAAGCGGCGAATCGCTCGAAGTAGGGATGTGATTTTAAGAGTTTTGCGTGTGCCACTCGCAACTCGTTATGGCAATGAGACACTCGTGAAGTAAAACGGATTTTGGTATAGTTGGCGTTGGAATTTCTGTGCATGTAATTTTTGATGTGCCTCGCTCTATTGATTTGAACCTATATCTAATTCTGACAAGTGTTACTTCGAACATTTATTGTGAAACTGGCAATCAGTACTGCTGGTAATTAACAGCCCTTTTCAGGGCCAGAACAAATACTCAGAATTCGTTTTCTTTTGACAAAGAAAAACCAGACGTTAAAAGAGTTTAAGTAGGTTATTTTGAGGTTATGCATAGCTGGTAGAAACTCCTATTTTTGCAAAGCGGTTTTTTTTTATTTTACATGGGAATTCCACAACCGACTAGATGACAATCATTTTGAAACACATGAAACAATTGTAAGATAATTTTTTTGAGTTTGTAGCCCCAGCCGGGATTTGAACCCGGGTCTCCCAATTTCGCGTCGGGTGTTCTGACCACTAAACTACTGAGCCACGTACCAGTTTCATTTCAGATGTTCCTGTTAAACGCTTTGAGAGGAAATGCGGAGGACGTATTGGTTGTACGCAACACACCACACCTCGGCTGGGGCTACAAACTCCTTTTTCAAAAAAATTCTCTTACAATTGTGTCATATATACACTTTCACAGATTAATTTCGAGAACATATTTCATCTATGTATTTCTGTTATAAAACGAGATCCCGTAAGATATCACTTAATTAACGTGAGAGGAGGTGCGGTGTGTTGCGTACAACCAATACGACCTCCGCATTTCCTCTTAAAGCGTTTAACAGGAACATCTGAAATGAAACTGGTACGTGGCTCAGTAGTTTAGTAGTCAGAACACCCGACGCGAAATTGGGAGACCCGGGTTCAAATCGCGGCTGGGGCTACAAACCCCTTTTTACCAAAAAAATTCTCTTATAATTGAAGACTGGAAATTTCAAACGTGCTAAGTGCCAATTTTCCCAAAATTCGTTTTTTTCCTTAGAAGTGATCTATGTGCCATCGGCAATATCCTATAAAGCGAGCTCAGTGCCAAGACCAACCGAAACGGTTCACCTCCCGCTTAAAAATGGCGCCTGCTGTAAGCCCACATGCCGATCCTAGCGTGCTAAGTGCCATCAGTCATTTGTTTGTACTGTTTCCGAGACGTGCTCATATGTTCCAACCTGGTTTTCATTGATTGTATGAAAAAATGAAAAGAGAACGACGTAAAAGTGGTACCGGGTCGTTTGTCTCTGAACAAAGAAAAGCGAAAATTGCTGGAAAGGGTTAGGTTGTAACAACCTAGCTGATCTGGGTATTTCTTTCATGTGTTTATGGGATGAAAGTAGAGCTGGAACAGACGGTAATGAAATATCATCATAATGTAAATAATGTAAATCCAAATAATAAGAAAAGAATAACCATATGGAGTGATAACTGTGCCTCGCAAAATAAAAATCGTATGATTCACTAGGTTTACATGAATGTATAGACCACAAGTTTTTAGTTAGTGGGCACAGTTTTTTGCAGTGCGATCGGATGTTACGCTCATTGAAAAGCTCAAAAGAGTATGTAAACCTATGGTTGCAGCTGATTGGCACTCTATTATCGAAAGCAGTACACACACTGGAAAATTTCGAGTATTATTTACGCAGAGGTTTTTTAACATTCAAGCGGCGAGTGATTCTGTGTTAAACTTAAAAGCAGTCCAGATTAGCAAAACTACCCATATTCGAATTGAAGCTAGATATCCAGGAATGTTATGTAAAGACAGTTTTTCTGAATTTTTAGATTTTCACAAATTTTCAATATGGAAAAAGGGTAAATCTATCTAAGATGTACAAAAAACTACACTGGAAGAATTGTCTCATAAAAGTCTCATAAGTGCCAACAAAAAAACACATTTAGAAGCCCTGATTCCGTTTTTGGAAAAGCAGGAACATAAAGATTTTTACAGTAATCTAATAAATAAGTTTTTTTTGGCCCTTAGCACTTTAGGTAATGATATGTAGTCCAGTAAATAAAGGCAGGAAAACCCCCGAACCTGGACATCACATTGATCCCGGACTTTTGTTTTTTTAACTTGTAGGTATACATGGGCACATCAATTTCTGAAAAAATGTCCACCGGGAAATGTGCGGAGGGGGCTGGAAAATGTCTTCATGGTGTTAAAATCGACTATTTTCCCCGATATTGGCCAAAATATGACACTGAGGCAATTTGTGTTTGAACTTAAAAGAAGAACAATTTATTATCTACAAAAATGATCCTTATCGTTTTTGTCAAAAGTTTAACCGTTTCCGAGATAACCGGCCCCAAGCGTAGCCTGGATTTCAAGCTGCTGCGCCGCGCCTCGGAAAGCACGCTCCGTGAATGTAGGCATGAGCGGGCGGACAAATTGTCCCGTAACTTGGGTAAAAATGAATATTTTTTCACGATTCAAAGTTCATATGAAAGGAGGGACCTGTAGCTATAATATCATACTACCTTTTCCTTTTTTACTGTAGACGCATGTACAATACCATACATGGACGCCACGTGGCCGCGCGCGGTAAATAAACGTATATCAGAATCAAGGAAGTTTGGAGACAGAGTTTTTTCGCGTGCACGTGTTAAAATACTTGATATATATATAGTCAACTCCGTTTATAACGTACCTCAAGGGAACTTAAAAAAAGTACGATAAATGTGAAGTACGTTAAATACATCCGGCTTCTATTTCGCGGATAATTTTAAACTTTTCCCCTACAGAGAACGCTAACCGTTGTTTTTATTGGGATGGTTCGTCATGTTGGGGTGTTTCAGTTAAATTAAGGATAATAAACAAATTAGTCGTGTTCGGATCTATTCATAATTTACGCAGCAGGTACACATATAACAGGTATATTTTTGGGGAAATCCGTGTTTCGCTAATCCTGTTAATTCCTTGATCCCTAACCGTCCTAACGTTTTGTGGTTTGTCATGCTAACGCTGACAATTTCTTCGAAATTCGTGGCAATAACGTACTTCCTAAGAGATTTTCGTCCGTTAAATCCGACAATCCGTTAAAAGCAAGTACGGTAAATACGATGCTTATTTCTAATAAAGTAAAGGGCATCAGTTCGGGACTTCCTAAACAGTTCGCTAAATCCGATAGTCCGCTAAATGCGAGTGCGTTGTAAACGAAGTTGACTATATATATATATATATATATATATATATATATATATATATATATATATATATATATATATATATATATTGGTGAAAAGCTGGGAGTCTGGTCTTTCATTTAGTATAATCCTTAACCTCTAAAAGTTCAACCCTGAGAAGAAAACAATGATTAAAAACAAAAGGTAGATTTTTCATTGAGGTGAGAATTTTCTCAATTTTCCGGAAAACAAAAAAACGTGGAAAAAATAAAAAAGCCATTAAGAAGGGGACATTTTCAGCTTTCAAATGATGTGCATTGAATACCGATATGGCCCTTCATTATTTATCAATTCTCGATAGACCCGAGCATATTCGAAAACTCCGGAAATCCAAAAAAAATCATCCCAAGGAAAGCACGTTGTTTATAAAAATACACAAGAATTATTTATTGATTCTTTCGGAATACATTCACCACCCATCAAAGCCCCATTATTCAAAAGGATTCAGTGAGACTACTCTAAATTAAAAAAATATGAATGGATTGATAAGGAGGGTCAAATATCGAAGAAAGACAAAGTTTGGCCAGATTTTCCAATATTCCAGAATAGTAAAAAAAAGGAAAAAGTAGTATGATATTATAGCTACGGGTCCCTCCTTTCATATGAACTTTGAATTGTGAAAAAATATTCATTTTTACCCAAGTTATGGGACAATTTGTTCGCCCGCTCATGCCTACATTCACGGAGCGTGCTTTCCGAGACGCGGCGCAGCAGCTTGAAATCCAGGCTACGCTTGGGGCCGGTTATCTCGGAAACGGTTCAACTTTTGACAAAAATGATGGATCATTTTTGTAGATAATAAATTGTTCTTCTTTTATGTTCAAACACAAATTGCCTCAGTGTCATATTTTGGCCAATATCGGGGAAAATAGTCGATTTTAACACCATGAAGACATTTTTCAGCCCCTTCCGCACATTTCCCGGTGGACATGTTTTCAGAAATTGATGTACCCATGTATAACTACAAGTTAAAAAAACAAAAGTCCGGGATCAATGTGATGTCCAGGTTGAGACCTTCGTTTACTGGACTAATGGCACTTAGCACGTTTCCCATTTGTTGTCCTAAAATATTTTTTTTACATAATAGTTTTTATTTTCGTGATCGCTTACCTCAACCTATGTATCGAGCGTACCTCAAAATATGTGTTTTATTTTTTCTAAAAAGATGTTTGTAAAAATAAAGTATTTAAAAAGTTTTTTGTAAATATCTCCATTTTTTATTTTTGGCACTTAGCACGTTTGAAATTTCCAGTCTTTAATTGTTTTATATCTACACTTTCACAGATAAATTTTGAAAACCTATTTCATCCATTTTGAAACACGTTGTATACGCGTCTCGTAATATATAGGGTCCATGACGGCCGTGACAGTCAGGGTGCCGATCTCGGTGGTTGACACCATTACCAAGCGGGCACCACTTCAAATAGGAATGGTACTCTGTTAATGTGGAGGCGAGACCGGCCGCTACTCGGTGTTACAGGTGCTGGGGGGATGGCCATAGAGCTGGCCAGTGTCGTGGCCCTGACCGAACTAACATGTGTTGGAGATGCGGGAAGAAAGGACACTCGCAGAGGGACTGTCCTAACGAAGAGTGGTGCCCGGATTGTGACGCA
Organism: Cryptocephalus moraei; assembly: GCA_946251905.1. Classification (NCBI taxonomy): domain Eukaryota; kingdom Metazoa; phylum Arthropoda; class Insecta; order Coleoptera; family Chrysomelidae; genus Cryptocephalus; species Cryptocephalus moraei. The sequence continues at coordinate 21,358,109 of OX276459.1, forward strand.
GGCGGGCACAGGGCGGGAACCAGGCGATGCCCGCAGCACAGGAAGGCGGGAAAAAAAAGAGGAGAGAATGGGGAAGGACCATATCCGGGGACACCCGGCCCTCAAGGGGAAACCCAGGGGCGGGGATAGAATGCTGCGACTGATGTCTATTAGGCTGGGGCTCTCTACCGCCTACCGTGGTAACTGGAACAAGAGAACGGCTCCATACCCGTCCGATGGTCGAGAAAAGTCCCGGGAGCCTAGCTGCGGAGTGACATGTTTATACCTTTCATAATATGAAGATTAAGCAGATCAACATTGGGCGGTCAAAAACGGCACACGACCTGGCGGTGGCGGATGCCACACGTACTAACACCAAGTTGCTTATAGTATCCGAGCCTAATAAGATGCTTGCTAGGAAGGCAAAGTGGTTCCTGGACGAAAGGGAAAATGTGGCGATTGGAGTGATCCAGTCCTCGACCCCGAGGGGGCTCCCGACAGAGCGACGATCGTGCCCTGGGTGTGTAGGTATCAAATTGGGCAGGGCGTGGTATTGGGGGGTCTACTTATCCCCGAAAACGTCCATAGAGACATACAAGAGCGACATGGAGACCATTATGGCCATGATCGCCACTGAGACCCAACAATGCCTGATTGGAGGGGATTTCAACGCGAAGTCCCCGGCATGGGGGGCTCCGCTGTTGGACCGGAGAGGGGAAGTACTCTCCGAGTGGGTTGATGCGTCGGGACTCACGATAATGAATGACGGATCACCGACCTTCAGGAAGGGCGGCTTTTTTAACAACATCAACCGCTTTCACACAATAAGCTTTAGCACCAGTACCATAGAAACTTTCTACAGGTATTCCTGCAAATTCATCTTTCATTTTTCCTACAACTGATATGGTTTGTGGAATATTGTGAATATTGTTTGTTGGGTAGTTTGACGTGTCAAAGTAGTCGATATTGGTTTTAATGTCATCGTATACGTTTTCGGTGAAAATCTCCAAAATAAGCGAATCTGTGTCAGTGTAGCACAAGTTTGCCTTAGCACCATATTTCTCCTTAATGAAACCATAAAAAAATCGTAAAGTACTGTTTTAGAAATGTCCAGAATAGAAAAACCAACATAGAGGTTTATCATATGATACTTTTGTTTTCCCCAAGTGAATTGCCACCAAATTTTCATCAAAGATTGAACATGATTTAAAATGTGGTTTAGCTATTAACGCTCTGGCTCCAACAGATCCGACTTTATTTTCCCAGTGTGTACATAATTGTATATCTTGTCGTTTATCGACATTTTCCATAGTTTTACCGAAAATTGAATTTATTAGTAATTTGAACAAATCCCTTTCAAATTCATTGGAAGCGGAATTTCTTAAAGTAGTATTGAAGTCGATGTACGGCTTTAACCACGGTGATTGGGAAAACGTTAAAACTCTATGTACTTTTTCTAAAATTAAACCGTATTTTAAACACTGTTGTAGATTTCTATAATGAATGATATATTTATGTTTGCTATATAAATTGGGGATTAATTTGGACATTTTACCACTAGGAGGGATTATAGGTTCCGGACAAAAGGGGAAATCATTATGGTATTCATGTAAATTGGACGGATATTGTAAATCCACTTCCAATACATATCCTTGTGAGGAATTTTCATCGATTAAAGATAAATCTAACGATGTGATTTCATGTTCTTCTAACCATTTAAAATTACTAGTTGGTAAAGCCTGTTGCATCGAATAACCGTATAAATTTGTGGCATCGAAATAAACAATGTATGAAGTTGGTTTCGAAATATCATAATCGGGTACAAATTTATTATTTGCTACAGCTTTTCTTCTACTACATTGACTAACACCACCGCGAATTCCCCTTTTAAAAAAATGTATGATATCTATGTCAGTGAGAAGTTCAAGTTCAATTTGGGTAAAGCGTAACATGGCATCCCAACTCAAAGAAGGTGCAGTCAAGTAATGGGCCGGGTCTAACTTATACTTGATCATGCAAATCTTTCTGAAATTTTCAAATACATCTGCAAGAAGAAGTACATCAGACTTTAGGTAAATATCGGAATATTCTCCTAAAGATGAACAGTGAAAAGTATGCCACACTTCTTGAGCTCGACTATACTCTTCTTGAGAAAGTGATTCCCCGGTAAGTGTATCAAAAAAATTCTCTATGGGAGGTAATTTTTCATCTAACTTATGAAACGAATCTACGTAACTGTATGGAAAAACCCCCTTACGCCTTACCAAATTAAATTCATTGTCTTGTGGAAAATGTTTGCGTACTTCACTACATTGATCGGAATTTAAATTTTGACTCAACTTATCAAGAGATCTAGACAGGAAGCGGAAAGAGTCAACAAACCGTAATGAAATATAGGTATCTGGTACTTGAGGATTGAGTGATTTTTCAACTAAAATACGTTTTGAAAACGAGACATATTTTTCCTTGTTTTGAGCTATTATTGACATCGTTTCACCCTTTGGACACAATTTTTTAATAAACAAATGACAGTCATAGTTTGTGAGGTTATGAAAGAAGATAGGAATAAACTTTGCGGTTTTAAAATTCAAGTTACAAATGGAGTGGGCTGGGCCACGGTAGAGACCACTCAGATGACAATGGTCGTGGACCTTCTCGTCTTGTGATAAAGGTTTATCACAGATGTGGCAAACTGAACTTTTTTGAAATAGATCTTCTTCTTGCCTGGTTAGTGGTATCATCTGTTTTACATGTTTTAAGTGTGTGCAGTAAAGTGAGTGAGCGATATCATCTAACTGTTGTGTAAATATTTCGGTAACATCAGGACCACGATATGAATAATATTTCGAATAAGCATCATCGAAATTACATTTAACATACATCCCAAAAGAGTAAGGTTCATGTTCAAAAGTTTTCACCGTAAAAGACTTGTCACTACTTGGTTCAGTATGATGAATCGGTTTCAAGATACTCTCAAAATCGGCATAAATGACAAACGGCACTGACAACTGTTTTTCAATATTAACAAACTTGAGAATATTTTGAGGTATAAGCTCACCACATTTGTTTGTAATAAGATTAGTTGACGGTGTTTTGGTGTAAATGTGGTTACAATCGTTTCGCTGATGCATGGCCAACTTTTCAGGCTTCCTGAAAAATTGCAAGCAACCGTCACAAAAATATATTGATCCATGTCGTTTAGAGAGTTGTTTATGCACTAACCCTGAGAGGTTTTTGAAGAGACAATAATGGTTGTTACCATCATCATCATCTGAAATAAGCAACAAGTTCACATGGGTAGGTTTACGGTGTTGTGTAAAATGTAACGGTCCCACCACCTCGGTGACGTATTTACCATTTTCGAATTTTGTTTCAAGTCCATACACATTGATTGAAATATTATTTAGGTCTTCAAATTTAGATATATCTTTTAACCTAACAGGAAAATCGATTCCTGTAAAATCTAGCAAAATATCATAATGGGGATATGACGACACTCGAGTTGGTTCACCAGTTGCTGGAAATATCGCTGCTATAATACTCCACGCGAAGCACGCATTGTCTAAATTTTTTATGTTTAAAACACATTTTGTGGACTCTATTGATTTAGGAAGTTTGATGTATGAGGACGCCGACACTGCACTAAACTTGTTAATGTTCACATCCAAAAATAGAATATGTTTCAAGGCCCATCCGGAATCACGTTCTTGGAAGTCTGACATTTGTGATTGGATTTCGTCTTTAAAGTCTTCATAAAGTTGATTAAGATCAATAGAAGCAGTGAGAACTTTATTTTTTGTATTAAAAGACTTGACGTCGGAGAGATCCTTTTCAGGTATAACGTAAAGGCCAAAAAGCTCCATGTTGATTTTCAGAGTATGAAATCGAGCTAAGTACTCTGACAGTATATCTAGTACCTTGGAGTGTATTTCTGTAAAGAACGTTTGTGGAGTGATGTGATTCTCATCAGTGGAAACCCTATAGCTGGCGATGCGACACTTGAATGCGTGGTGTAGCTTTTGGATGTTGGCTGAAGAGTGTAAAATTGGTCTATGTAGTCTTCTACGATCACAAACTGGAACACTCGGAACAGGGGCACCATTATCCGGAACACTTGGAGCAGGGGTACCAGTAGCGAATTTAAGTTGTTTACTGGTTGTGGCGCCGGTATTACAGCTGAGACGCTTATGACGAGATAAATTATATGAAGTGGTAAACGATTTTCCACACATTTCACAGGTATGATTTTGACACGTACGTAGATGACGTGAGAGACGTCCCATAGTTTGAAAAAGTTTCGCACACTTTTCACACCGCATGGTTAGGCGTCTGGTTGAGAACTAACGTGTTTCAGGATATACTGGTAACTTGTATGAATCCTCCGTCAGAGGACTGTCTCGACATGTGGGGTGGGGGGGGGTGGTGGGGGGGGGGGTACGCTGAAAGTCAACGTGAAGGTTGAAGTCGCTATCCGAAAACAACATCTGCGTCCGATGTCTCATGGCCACGGATAAGGTGTGTCGAGACATGAGGGGGTCTAGACGAGGGAGGAGAAGGGGGGTCAAAGTCACATCTGCGTCCCGTTGTCTCATGGCCATGGTTATTTGACATGAAAGGGGGGGTCTAGACGAGGGGGAGAAAGGAGGGGCTCAAAGTGATGGTGGAAGTTAAGAGTACTATCACGGTCAACGTTAAAGGTTATTGAACAAGCGGGTTCTGGTCCGGGGGAAGGAGAGATACTATTTAACACAGTATTCTTGGAGTCTGTTTAGTAGAATTGTGTTTAGTAATCATGTGGATGTGTTATCGGCAATACCCTAAAATTAACGATCTGAAAACCGGTATAACGTATCTACGTAGTAAATTCGCGGATCTGCAGTGGGATGCTCACCACGAGTCGAACTACGGAATGGGGCGCTTTTATGAAGAGGAATACTGTTTACATCTAGCGAGAAAGTATCAAGTTGCATGTGACTTGTGTGATATGTACGAAGAATCAGAGTTATGTATTGAACATTTTGTTCAGGAAATTAAACGAATCAACTTAACCGATTTCCTGTACAACATAAAACAGTACTTACCGGAAAAAATCGCAGCCGAATTTATAGAGGAAGAAGAGGAAGACGAATCCATGGAAGACGAATCAGTGGAAGATGAAGACCTTCAGGGTGGGTCGGGGGAGGACAAGGAGGACAAACAGGAGAAAGAAAAGGAAGCGAACGTGAATGGAAAGATGGGGGATAGAGAAGCCACACCTACCTCTATGGAAGTGGGCGAGAGCGAGGAAGCGAAAGTGGAGGAAAAGATGGGCGGGGGAGAAGGTACACCTGCCTTTATGGAAAAAGAGAAGGTAATTTTTTACGAAATTGAAAATTATAAGCTTAATACAGAGAGAGAGTTCAAGTGCCATGTTTGTAATAAAGAATTTTTTGATATTTAATAAATTGTTTTATTTTTTCTAAATTAATGCATTATAAAGTTTTCATATAAAAAAAATACATTTGTTAACGCACACATACAACAATTATTTGAATGGTAAAAACATTTTGGTTCTGATTTTATTAAAGCAGGTTGCTCGGGTAATTCAATAATTTCCTTAGAAAGAAATCTGCGAAGATACTGTGCTTTTTCGGCTCCCTTGACATAAACATGTGATGCAGATGAGGTTAAGTCTTGTAGATATTTGTTAAATTGATGTAGTGGTGTGAATCCAGTGTTCCAAGAAAGTCCATGATGGTGTTTCGTTAACCAGTTTTTTTGGGATTGTTGTTCTGGAGATAGCATATCCATTGGGAAAGGTGGTTTAAACACAGTGTGACACAGGTGAGTTCCATCATAGGCAGCTAGTTCTTTCACAACAAAGTCTTTGCGTTCTCGCATAAAACCCTGAATATCGACAACTATTTTCATATCTGAAGTCGTTTAAAGTGTTTAGATATACAGTACACTAGAATCTCAACTCGAAGTTTCCGAAGGTTTGTGTTAAAATTATGTAAATTTGTAGTAAATTCGTGCAGTATGATGTTCTTTCTATGAGGCTTCATAGTATGACTGAGATATTTTGGTCTGAGTGACGCTTCTTAACTGAAGATGCTTGTGTTTTAGAGTGGGCGAACAATTTTCGTCAAAGGGTTATACGTGAATCGTTTTTCATGTAAAATTAAACAGTATGCTGCAACATCGTCCGTTATATTTTCCGTTTCGAATTCAACTCGAAGGGTGACAGATCCTGTTTGAGCAAAATCCTTTTGATGAGAGCAATCGATATGTACGATAGGTGCGAATTTTTTAAATTCTGCTGGGTTAAACAGCGGTTGATTTCCTTTAGTTGGATAATAAGAGTCTTGAAAGTATGCATACATTTCGTAAAGTGTTGCGAATTTATTGTTTTTGATATCCAACGTTAGATCGGCATATGGATAGCGTTGAGAATTTAAAAATACCATTATATTCCGTAAAGAAATGTCATCAAATTTACTCATATCAGCAGTAAGTGAATTTCGTTTACCCTTGTGAAAAGCTACTAGTACATGTAATGGAGATTCCAATTTAGGTGATGTTTTCACCGCCCAGGTATGACGCGAAGTTTTCAGTAATGATGGATAAACTACCAATTCTGCACTTCTGAAGGTTATTGGGAGTGAGGTTCCTTTATTAACAATTTTGTTTAATCGTAATTGTTCCGCTAAACTAAGTGAGACGTGTGGCATCACCCAAAAGAGTTTTGATATAATCACTTTCGGCTTTTCCGTATCATCTGTACTAATTACTGCATCATAATCGGAGCTGCTACGAATAAGTATTAACTCCTGCTTCATGTGAAGTATAATTTTTCGATAATCTTCGAAAAATCCCATTAAAAGTTTTAACGGTAGTATCGTATTAAAATTTCCATTATTATCTGTTATTATTCTTTCTCTTTGAATCGCTTGTTGTTGAGTTTCCCCTGTTTTAGGTGTAAAGATCTCTTTTTTTGGAAACCATCCTGCATTTGCTAACCTATAGCTTTCAGTTGGGGTGTACGCAAGATAACCTTTTAGAGTAGACGCTAACCCGAGATCTCGTACAGAATATAAATTACAAATGTGGCTTAGTGGTTCATCCATATGCCACTCATTTAGGTGCAAGCCCTGATGGGATCTTATATGATTCCTCATCAAATTCATATGGAGTACTTGAAGTAAAGTGTCTTTGCAGTACGAAGGCAGGAACATTGGAGGAGTACACAAAATTAAAAAGTTTCTGCATGAAGTTTGACGAAAATAATATTTTACGATTAAAAGCAAATCATGATTATTACTTTCAAATACAGGGTCAGATGCTTAGATTGGGGTTGAAATGGGCCAAATTTGTTGTGTACCTTGGGAAAACAGAAACGATTGTTTGCGACTCAATTTTATTTGATCCAGTATTTTGTCAGGAAATGTATGAAAAATTGACAAATACATATAAGAATCATATAAAAGATGTTGTACTAATAGTTTGTACATAGTTTCGTTGTAGCCAATAGAAAAATAAAGAACTATCATGTAGTGTAGTGGTTACTAATTTTTACTTTAGTTTGCAATTTAAAAGTTTGTCCTTGTTTCATAATTAAAAATGGGAATGTGGAACAAATCGATACAGTACACCTCAAATGTAGTAACTGCACTATAACATTTTTATGGAAAACATAATTCATCATTAAAACATTACTTTTATTAGGTAACATGTAAATACAAATGATTGGTAGTAAGGTTACAGTGGGTGTTTCTTGCTGAAAACAACGAAATAAAAGACAATTTACATTTATTGCACATGCATGTGCACCTACCATAATACTATAATAATACAATAATTTATAATCTACATACATTGTCAAATGTCCTGTTATCCGATTAAATATACACTTTGCTTTATTTAGCAGTATGTAAAGGTCATTGAAACGTTCATTCTGATACTGCAAACTCAAAATGTAGACTATCTGGATATACATATTATTGGAAAACTGTACTGGGACCAACAAGCCCAAATATATATTGAAGGAGAACTTAATGAGAAAATACAGATAAAAAGACGAGTACGGCAGGGATGCTTTCTATCACCATTGCTTTTTAATATATACAGCGAAGTGATCTTAGAGCGTTGACATCGGAAAAAGATGGAATAATAATAAAGGGGCAAGTAATATATAACATAAGATTTGGTGATGAAACGATTATCCTTGCAAGTACAGCAGAAGAATTGCATAGATTAGTGAACCCTACAAATTATCTCTGTGAGAATTACGGGCTCATTATAAAAATTGTAACGGTTACATTTTCCAGTACGGCTCTGGCCGCCGAAAATCGGTCGTTCGTAGGCAAATAAATGATGCGGAGCTAATTACTCGCCCCCGCGATAACGGATCAACCCAGAATTTCACCTTGAGTTAGCCCCGTAATGAACCTTTTTAGAGACACTAAAATCAAAGTTGGGGATGGGAAATTATTGGAGATATTCCTGTGTAAAGATAATGTTAATTGCTTCCCCCCTCGCGGTAAAGGGCGAAGATCTTAAGTAAACATTACATTCCAAAAATATGCGACCACGAGCGGAGAGCGTGCTATGGTGTGATAGGTGGGGAACCAATGAGAGCGTGATATGTAGCGTAGGTGCCGGTAGAGGTGGTAAATTTTGCAGAAGAGACGAGGCAGTGGGGTCCGAGCAGTCAACGCCTAAGGACGTTCATTGTTAGCCGGAATTTGAGGTTAACTTTGATGGTTTGTGGGCTGGTACTGTGTGAAGGTCAACTTATTTGAGGTTAAAGTTTTGAGGTTAGATAAACAAGAAGTCTGCGAACTTCTGTTGAAGAGTTGTCTTGTACATTTGTAAAGAGAAGTGTGGGCGCGTGAATAGTGACGCACAAACGTACTCGCACGGCGTTCATTGAACCTTCAACAACCGACTTCAGCGTCAACGCCTTCAGGACCCGGCGGGGGGCTGCAACCGTCAACGAACGCGGCCAGTCAACAGTACTAGCCTGCCCAGGAGCACCATCGAGAAAGTACTCCTCCGGTGACCTCTACGCACGAGGGCTATAAAGCCTGCGTGAGTGTGCCCCTCTTCGACAAGCCGATAAACCCTGATCAGGTATCGTTCTATTTACTATTGGTCGACCAATGTATAGTGACACTTATGTGTGAGGTATTGGTACATTTGATTTGTTTCTCTTCTGAAGGATTGTTAGTATAACTATTTTTTTTTGCTTGTTTACGTTGCCAGCAGTTAACCGTAAAACCGTTGTTCGGTAGGCGTTCCCCATAGAGAATAGATATTTCCATTGTAGTAGGAATTTAATGGGAACTTAACTCAAGGTAACGTAAGATTAGGGTTATGTTAGCGAAGCGAGCATAACAATTACGAAGTAAATTTAGTAAGGTCTTAGACATTACTGACGTCAATTAGTATAGTGTATTGTTGGTTGCCTACTTATAGGCGTAGGTGAATTTATTAATGCGGCTCTTGTTCTTTTAATGTGGTGATTGAAAATGTAGGTGTAACATATTTAATGAAATTAAATCTCAGTGTAACCATCATCATTCGTTTGAACATTTATTGAATTCTCCCCACGACCCAGGAATTAAAAAATCAACAAAAGGGAACTCATTGCAGGCAGAGCTAGTCGTGGCAATTGTTCGTTCTCTTGTAAGTAATTCAACCAAATAAATTTAAAATTACTAAAGTGAGCATTACAACATTAAAAAAAAAAAATATATGATGTCTACAAAGAAACAAAATATAGATACGAACATAACACTTATGGGAACACAGTTGGAGAAAGTAATGGAATATAGATACTTTGGGATTTGGATAACACAAAACAAGGATCAAACAAAACAGATAATTACCAAAATTGAGAGGGCTAGGAATGTTTTAAATAGAATGAGAAAGTACCTCTGCAGCAAAAAACTTTCGATACAGCTAAGAATGAGAACGCTTAGATGCTACGCATTCTCAACATTACTATATGGAATGGAAAGTTGGACACTCAAGCAAGAACATAGAAATTAATGAGAATCTTTCGAAATGTGGTGTTATAGAAGGATGTTGAAAATATCATGGACTGAAAAAAGAGCAAACATTGAGGTAATGTGGAAAATGGGAAAGATTGTATACTGATAACACCTATAAAATCAAGAAAACTTCTATACTTACGACATATAATGAGAGGGGAGAACTATGAGTTGCTACGTGTAATAATGAAAGGAAAACGGAGTATTGGAAGAAAAAAATATCGTTAATGAGAAAGTAGAGGGAATGGTACCGATAAATATATTTATATAAAGCAACCACGTTTTCCTCGCTTTTCGAGCGTGTTTACAGGACCTAAAGTTGGCGTTTTTGCGACTGTGGTGGTGGAGTAGTGGTGGGGGGTGCGAGAAACGGCACTTTTAACTCCTAGGCGTTAAAAGTGTACTTTTAAAGCCTCTGCGCATGCGCTTTACTCACGCGACACGTACATTATTGTACGCCGTTGAGCAGAGCTGTTGCCATGTGTCGTTTGGGCGTGCGTGTATCGTGTATCGGATGTTTTCAGGACAGGACAGTACGAAACGAATCCCAGCGAACACGTGTCCACAGTGAATAAAAAAGTTTCAATTAAATCTGAATATCATAGTCTGCAAGCTCGGAAACGTGGTTTCGTTATATAAATAGTCGTGTGCACCTCGGAGGCGAAGGCTTTTAACGCCTACTTCGCCTCCTAGATACACAATATACTATTATTTAGAGCAGCAGTAGACAGAATAAAGATAGCCCAGCCCGCATGATATCGAAACTCCGATCGGAGACAGCACTTGAAGAAGAAAGATCATTGACAAAACGTACAGCATCTGTGTCAACTTCATGTTACGATATTGATGAAGATATTATATTTGGTTGATTAACGTATTATGATCGCATGTTTACTACTTATTTTTGGGTTTTTCCTTTTATAAGACCAAATCTAAAATTACCTAAGAGCACACAAACTGTATAGATTTGTTCTATTGAACCTAAAGTCGAAATAGAAATCTTTGATGATAATATTTTGTAATTTTTTAATCTTCCTATCGCTCGTTCTACATGTATTCTTTCATGTGCAACTTTTCGATTCAATGCAACTTCTTTACTGGTAATTTGCGTATTACCTATTTTATAAACAGGAATGTTGATTTCCAAATTTATGTCATGCAATAAATCTCCCACGTTAAAACCTTTATCTGCTAGTATGGTATCACCTGGTAAAATTTCTCCAGTGCCTACTTTCTCTTTCAGAATATCTATAAAACCACTCTTCTCCATCAAGGCTTTGTCTGATGTAGAACCAGTAAACAAGGGTGACGCATAAATTATGGCTCTAGCAGGATCAACCATTATTAGGGACTTCGTAGTTGTGGTCCCTTTATAATTTGAGAAGCATTCGCTCTGCTTCATTAAAGATGATGTTCTTTGCATAAAAAATTCAGTACAATCTATACTTCCAATTACATTGGGGTACTTCTCCCTCATTGAATCTGAACCTCTCTGTATTAGCACATCTCTACCTGGCCCTATATCCAAAGATCCAAATCGTAAGTATAATAAATGTGTCCATGATAGGAATATATCATTAGCACAGGTTTTTGAAATGCCAAATAAATCGCCCAAAGTCTCTATTGAAAATCCCCTTCTAAGAAAAACTGATTTTCTGCAGATAATTTTGTTATTCGTTCGACTTTCGCGTCTGGAGCAGTTAGAGATGTATTGTGAATGTACATGTCACTCACATTACCAGAGGGCAATACCCATTTAAAAACTAAATTTAAAATCTCAAAAGATTGAAAGCCTGTATAATACAAAATTTTCTGATCATTTTCAGAAAAGTAATCCAAGGACAAGAAATTTTTCGGTCGAGTTAATTTTTGCAACCTTTCATTTTCCTTCTTCAGGTACGCAACCTCTTCCTCCAAGACTTTTATAGCTGTTAAGTGGGATGAGCATTGCTTGCAGCTCCTATCATTGTGGTGATCCTTTCCTTCATCCAGAGCTGGATTCGTAACTTCTCTGAGTGGAGCTGTTCTTTTCTGAAAAAACGAATACAATTATTGTATTATGCTAATTTGCTTTGACATACAGGAGAACCTCGTTTATACCACTCCATACATCGAAACGCTTCGCTTATCTCGACCACCTTTGGTCCCCAATAATACAAATAAACGGTTGTTCTCCTGTATTTACTAATTTTTTTTTATTGTGTATACCTTTGGTGTAGATGTCAGGGGTGTATTGCTAAAAAATATACTGCCGGAACGCTTGCCATTTTATCAGTTCCAAAAAAAAAAAAACGGAACAAGTGGAATTGTCAAAATTTAATGAAAAAAAAGTGTTAATAATAATGTAAAATATTACAATAATATAAAAAGAAACATAATAATTATACTATACTAGTTACTACAATATACCTATATACTTACATGTTTACAAAAATTTCCACATAATAATGTAAAATATTACAATGTATGTACAATAATGTAAAAAAAACAATATTTAACATATTTACAAAAATTTCCACAGAGGACTGACTGTAAATGCAGATGCTTCTGCTCTTCTTGTTTGTTGGTCAATAGCCGAACGATGAGACCGCAACCAAGTTTTCACATATAAATTTGGACTCCATATTTCTACAGGTGGGCCGTGTAATTTGATAAATGAGGGGTCTAGAACCAAAGGCAGCAATCTCCATTTTTTGGCGAAATGAGTTAAATACACAGAAATATAGTTTTAAACACGCTTAAGCGATTGAAATAAAAAGTGTGAACAAAATCCGGCAAAATCCCATTGAAATGTAACGTTCAAATTCAGGGTTAGTTTCAAAACCGGCAATCTCCAGTGTCAGTTGGTATCAAAACCGGCAAAATCCCGAACAGCCAATCAGATTGCTGTAATATTATGACGTGACCATTTTGGCGCTCACCACGTTATTTACTTTTCCCTGGCATTAGTATCATTTCAATCATCGCTTGGAGAGTGTGTTATTGTTCGGTAACCATAATGACGTTTTTTCTAAATAAATTAGAGAATCATTAGTCGAAATAGTGTAGATACTATGGATCAGCCTGTAACACCGGTTCCCGCTAATAAGGCCAGAAAGCGAAGCCGTGATCCGACTAAATGGAAAAAGAATGTATTAAAAAAGCAAAGGCAAGTCTTTGGCTATTTGATCTTGTGTACATCTTGTATCTTATTATGCTTTTTTGTAGATATGCTGCCAAAGGTCTACCAGAGTATCCAAGCTGTGGCCATGCCACAAAATCGTTCAGATGTTCAACTTTAACGATGGTAGATATTAAGAAGTTTCACGAATCTTTTTATTCGTCTGAAAGTAAGGTTACTCAAGATGCCTTTATTTTGAAGCACTGTACCGTACAAGCATGCAAACGTCGTCGTCCAAAAAATAATTCTCATGAACCTAAGACTACCGCCGTGAAATGTTATGTGAAGACCTCAATTAGTAGGGAGATACCCGTGTGTCAAGAAGCATTTCGTAACATATTAGGCATTACAAAACATAGAATAGCTTTTATAATGAAAAACTACGCAAAATCATCCACATTACCAGTAGAGAAACGCGGCGGGAACAAAACATCATCAAAATTTATTGAAAAAAGGGAATCTATCCAGAATTTTTTAGGCCAGTTAAAATGCGTTGAGGCACATTATTGTCGATCAGTTACAACTCGCCGGTATTTAAGCTCCGACTTGAATATAAAAAAACTGTTCAGGATGTACAATGAGTCAGTCTCCCAAGAACTTAAAGTAAAAGAATCTTATTTTCGTTTTATGTTCAATACTAGATATAATATAAGTTTTGGGACACCTCGAACTGATGTGTGCTCCACTTGTTTACAATACTCTGAAAGAATCAAACGTACTAACAATGAAGAACAAAAGCAAACATTGATCACAGAAGAAAAAATTCACAAAGCTAGAGCAAACGCGTTCTTTCAGCTATTAAAGGAAAAACGGAATGACTTATTAACACTTTCCTTTGATTGCCAAAAAAATTTAGTATTACCAAAAATACCTGACCAATCAGTATACTATTCCAGGCAGTTGTACCTGTATAATTTTACTATAGTACAGGGTTGCTCAAAAGCAAAACTCAACCGAGATAGTGTGTTTTCATATTACTGGACTGAAAATGAATATAAAAAAGGGTCTAATGAAATATGTTCAGCAGTCTACGACCGGTTAAAAAAAACTAAAATTGCAGGTCAAACGAGGGTTTTGCGATTAATTGCAGACGGCTGCAGTGGCCAAAACAAAAATACGGTCATGGTAGGAATGTGTTGTAAGTGGCTTTCTGAAGATGCTCCTAAAAACATAGATTGCGTAGAGCTGGTGTTTCCTATAACCGGTCATTCCTTTTTGCCAGCAGATCGTGTGTTTGCCCAAATCGAAAAAAAAGTCAGAAAAATAGAAGTACTTACTAAACCATCACAGTATGTTGATATACTAAGTGAATCTGGATCGGTTTTCCATTTAGGACAAGACTGTAATGTCCATGACTGGAAAGAAGCAGTTTCTGCGCATTTAACACCTACTGCCTCTTGGAATTTTGCATTTAGACAAGCAAAAAGATTTTACTTGACCCGTTCTAGAAGTGGTAATATTTTAATAAGGGGAGAGCCACATTATAGGAATGATCTTAATACCGCAAAAAGTGTTTTTAAAAAAGGAAAAACACCTAAAACTATTCGTCCAACATTAATTAATCGTTGTAATAATCCCATCAGCAATCTTAAAATAAATGATGTAAAAAAACTACTTCAAAAACACTTTGGAGAGAACTGGAGAGAGTTACAGGAGTTGGCGTTCTACAACGAAGTAATTTTCAAAGAAACAGTAGTAACAGATCCACAGGAAACCAATGACGATGACACAAACTGCGAATTTGTCGAAGAGTTACCAGCTGTTTTGATTTAGCTATGGATAATTACTGATTTATTTTAAATTACTTGTTAATATAATAAAAACAACCCTTCTGTATTTTGTTTTAGTTTAAACAACTATCTGGTATTTTGTTTTAGCTAACCGCATGCATATTTAGAATCAATCATGGCAATCTCCCAAAGTGAGTAGCAAAAGCAGCAATCTCCAATTTTCTTTATTATTTTTTGAAAAAACCGTGAAGCGTTTTATACTTTTTTATAAGTCTGCACATTTTTTTAACACTGGTAATTAAATAAAAGTAAATAAAATAATCCTAAATCATTCTAGGAACCTATAAACAGTTTTTTACAGTTATCCAAAATTCTCAAAAATGGAGATTGCCGAGTTTGATTCTAGACCCCTCAAATAACAAACTTGCCACATGTTCCACAAGAAGACGAGATCTTTTTTCGCTAAGAATTAAATTCATTAGGCTAAAACCCCGCTCACATTCCGCAGAACTGCAAGCTATCAGTTTTGTGCACCTAATTAATTGTTGTAAATCAGTAGGTACATTGCGACCACCGTTACCCAAATAATCTCTGAAGGCCGTTAAACATGTTCTAAACGATATATTGAACCGTTTACAAAGACACTCATGCTCCTTTTCTCCGAATTGTAGGTTTGTTGTAACTGGCCATTCACTTGGTTCAAGAATTTGTAATTGTTTAATAATATTGCAATTTGATAGTGGAAAGACTTCAGTAGGAGCCGCTTCAGTAATCTTCGTAGAATCAGTGTTTAACCTATGTTTCATGTTATTTATCAAACTAGTGAGAAATTGATTTCTATGGATTACAGTGATTTTTTTTTATTTTCCGTTAAATTTATCGAACGCAATTTCATATTCCTAATTGCTTCTGTTGCTTCCAACAGCTTCTTCCCCTTTGCAGGATCCTTCAAATATTCCAAATATAAAATTGTTCGACGAATCATTTTATCCGCGTATACTATTGTAGTATCTCTTTTTTGTAACGTCTCGGAAAGAAGGGACAATTCGAAAAGAACGTCGTACATAAGTGCCAAATTTATAACGAACTGTTTTGATGTAATTCGTTTATACATTACAACGAACGTAGATTGTTCAGCCTTAGTTCTTCTTGGATCATTGCTGGCAGTTTCAAAATGACGAGATAAGGCTGAAAAATTGTGCCACACTGCCGAAACAGTTCTAAAAGAACTGGCTACCCATCGCACATTAAATATACGGCCAATTTTCCTAATTTCTTCGCCGATACTTGTAGCACAAGTTTCTATTTCTCGCTGATTTTTGGGAGACTGGCTATATAAAGAAAACAGTTTGCCCATAAAAATCGTAAAATGGTTAATTCCTTGAACTTCTTCAATCGCGTCGTTAACCGATAATTCCAACCGATGATTTAAACAATGCCATATTATTAAATTAGGATATTTTTCTAACAACTGTTTTCCCACGCCGGATTTTTTGCCCAACATAACGCTTGCTCCATCACTTGTAAAAGAAATTAGATGTTGTTTTAAATATTTATCGTCAAATCCGTATTTCTTGAGACATTCTAATAGATGCTTTGTTATTATCGCAGCCGTCTGATCGGGTAATTCTACTAAATCTAGTAATAAGTACTGTGGATCTTCTGTTTTGCTCATTTCACATTTTATGTATAATCAACGACGATTTTTTGCTGAGAGTGGTGGATTCATCAATAATAATTGATATTTTACCTTCTACAGCTAGAATTTGTTGACACAGTTTTAGCCTCATCTCTTTTGCAACATGTTCTATTATATTAGTAGCACTAACTCTTGAGCGCAAACCATGGGCAATATTAGCGCCGTTCAGTTGTTGCAGTTGCAGTAGATTGAAGTGATCAGAATATGGTCGGTCATTTTTCGCAATGTAATATGCAGTTCGAAATACTTTGGAGGTACTACACAGTTCAGAGCTCTTCATGTCGTCAATTGCGGTTTCCAACTGTTGCTCATTAGCAGATTTTAAAAATTTTTCAGCTTCTATATGCGCTGTACTTTTCAAATGCTCATTAATTTTTTTCCGCAAAGATATCAATTGCGCACTTCTGTCTTTACCATAAAAAGAAACCGCTGTCGAACACCATTCCTTAGAGATACTGACGGCCTGTGTTTTAGACGGCCCTAAGTTTTTTATATTAGCACAAATTAAACACCCCAATTTTCCGAGATCACATGTGAGCCAAGAATATATTTTTTTCTTCTCTATCCACATATCAGCAGTCCAAATGTTAGGCCAACTTGTTTCAGCTTTTTGAACTTCAGGGTTTGTTTGATCTTCAGTATTTGATAGGAAATTAAATATTTCAGAATCATTTTCATTTTCTTTTAAATTTACGACTTTCTCATCTTCTTCCGCAGTTTTCCGTTTTTTACCAAAAAACGAATTTATCGATGCCTGCTTTCGTTTTTGATTCATTTTCAACCTATTAACAAAAAAATTGTATGTATTACCAAATGCAAAAATAAATATTGGATTGTAATTACAATTGATAAAACATTCGATATTAATCAAGTAGCTTCACATAATAAACAATAAAAATTCTTCAAAACAATAATTTAAAACGTTTAATTTTCAGCAAAATTTAATTGTACTTACTTCTTAGTTTTTTCTACACAACCTGTCACTTATTATTTGTTCTAGTTTTTGATTAACCAGTATTCGGTCGGGACCAGAGTTTAGACTGATTGTTTCTTAGTTTTAACACTTTCAGGTAGATAAATTCTAAACAAGATTTTGTTGTTAAAATTTGCCGAATTATAGGATTACCATGGGCCCGGATTACTACCTGCCACCTGGGGGAGATTAAGCTAACCGCCGGATACCCTTAATCACTTTTAAACGTATAGCCCATGTAGCACAGAATATTGGGCGAACACTTTTTTTCATTGGCCCAATATTGGCATATAGTAAAGTGGTAAATCATGATTGGGTGAATATGTATAAATATACGTATTACTATATAGAATTATCTATATTGGTCCAATGTTCATTTATCTATCAATTTAACAAAAATTAAAATTTTAATATTGGTTTAACATTGCCCGAATATATATACAAACATATTTATAGGCCACTGAAAAACAATATTGCGTGAATATTGTTATGTAATGGTATGCCAATTTAGTCAACACAATATCGGTACTTTATGTATAGACATCGTTTAAATGATATTTAGAATATTATAATTGGGTAAACATTGATAAAACAATATTTATTGATCACTGCAAAACAATATTGTGTAAATATTTTTATGTAATGATATGCCAATTTTAGTCAACACAATATCGGTACTTTATGTATAGACATCGTTTGAATAATATTTAGAATATTATTATTGGCTAAACATTGATAAAACAATATTTATTGATCACTGCAAAACAATATTGTGTAAATATTTTTATGTAATGATATGCCAATTTTAGTCAACACAATATCGGTACTTTATGTATAGACATCGTTTGAATAATATTTAGAATATTATTATTGGCTAAACATTGATAAAACAATATTTATTGATCACTGCAAAACAATATTGCGTGAATATTGTTATGTAATGATATGCCAATTTTAGTCAACACAATATCTGTACATTATGTATAGCTATCGTTTGAATAATATTTAGAATATTATAATTGGCTAAACATTGAAAAAAAAACAATATTTATTGACTACTCCAATCGTGAATATTGTTATGTAATGGTACCTATGCCAATATATTATATTGTTAACAGAAATATGAAACAAAAATTGGAAATCACTTACCTGGTTACCTACTAATAGTAACCGTATTGTTTTAAAGTGGTGTTTTAATCATGTACTAATAGGATATTACGTTAGGTATAATAGGATGTCTAATTAGGACGTTGGCGTTAGGTATATTTAGGTAAACCCCTACAACGTAGGTACAACATTGGATTTTTCTTTGTCTTCTCATATTTAGAAGATTTGATATGTAAATCGCGGTTAATGCTGTACAATTTCTGCTGTGTCAAGTTCAAAAATTATATGGGACATTTGAGATATTTAATAAGTACAAAGATTTTTACATAGCATCTATTAAAAAAGCCGCAATGGCAACACACGCAACACGCGCGAGTATTTACGGGATGTTTGTGAAATTGTTCCGTCCGCCTCGATGTCTCTAACTCTAACCTTCAAGCGATTCAGCGTTCCGGCCGGCGTTGCTGTTTGCTGTTTCAGGTCTGTTTATCTTCACGTGTTGAGGTGTTGAGCTATATCGATCCATCGATCCATTAATAGACCGCCGAAGGATTGATTAAGGTAAGTACATTTTAGTATTTATTGGAAGATTGGGTAAAGATGCACTCTCCATTTTAATATAAGTACTGAAGTATACACGCTTGAAACGCATCGCACGACGCCATGTTCGTTTTAATTTTCGTTACAAATTAATTAAGTAGGTACAAGTAAATGCTGTAAATCCCATATTGTTAAAACTTTCTGGCTACATCTACCGTTTATATTCTATATTGATTTACGATTAATTTTTTGCACCCTTTTTCATTTGTCACCGATATTGGTACTTCTATATTTCACCAATATTAAACCAATATCGGTAATTCAATATAGTAATTCTTATATTTATACATATTCACCCAATCTTGATTTTTCCTCCATTTTAATATACTGAAGGATGAACTTGTACTTTCATTGTTTAAACTTCCATGAAACAATGAAACTTTAAACAAAAATCAGTTAGCTGAATATCTCGGTCAAGTTCGTTAATAGACCAGATCGGTTAAGGGGTTTCAAAATGGCGGCCCCTTTTTTTCAAAAAAAAATCAAAAAACTTTTATTTCGCGCTTGAGGAAAAAATGTCATTTAGGTTTTTTGTTCTCCTTGTAGAGACGAACAACTTTTGTATAAAACATTTTTCTGAAAAATGTACAGAAAAAAAGTCATTGGCAAAAATATGAAAATTTTAATATGTACTTATTTGGTTACCTCGTATGCATTTTTTGACACATCTATTTTAACGAATCCCAACGAAATTTGCAACAAAAATCAGTCGGCCGGAAACTTCGGTCTAGTTCGTTAACGGGCCAAATCGGCCCAGTGGTTTCAAAATGGCGGCTTGATATTTTCAAAAAAAAAAATCAAAAAACTTTTATTTTCCGTTTGAGGGAAAAATTTTATTTAGGTTTTTTGTTCCCCTTGTGGAGACGAACAACTTTTGTATAAAATATTTTTTTGAAATATGTATAGAAAAAAAGTTATTAGCAAAAATATGAAAATTTTGACGTGTATTTTTTGCTTACCTCCTATGAATTTTCTGTCATATCTATCTTATAACATAAATCTACCTTACCGCCTGGCCTGCTGGGGTGTTTATTAGTATGCACAGGTTTAGAAAGGTGTGAAAGTCTTATAAACAATAAACAAATAGATACCTAAGTGTAAATTTTCGATTTTTTTAAAATTTGCCTCTATAGCTTCGTTGTTTTTCACTTTCGGGCAAAAACACCCCAATAAAAGATGTTCGGAATTAAATTTTCTACAGGGGTGATGTTAGTATCTGATTTTCGCCGATGACAAATTTTCCTCGGAAAACCGGGGTGCCCTGGCCAGAAAACTTTTTTCAATTCAAATTTTAGAGGAAATTGTTGATAAATCTCAATGAAATTTCGTGGAAAAAGTACTTATTACAATATAATACCATCCCAAAGTTTCATGGCATATAAAGGTATGATATTGCATTGTGAAAATGTCAAATTTTAATTTTTTTGCATTGTTTATTATATTAGCGATTAAAGAAAGTATTTTATGAACATTGCCCTTTCTCAATTATTTTCATTATTTTCAAATGTCATAAAAAGGAAGAGATATGTGTTACGAATAGCTTAAATTTGAGCGATTGCAAAATTTTCTACGACTAATTGCAAGACAGTGGATATTATAGCGGCATCTTACGATCATATATCCTATAAAAGTTTGGATGATTTTAAGGGAATGTAATTGCAGGATCGATTGTAGACAAGGATTGCTGTGATAGTACTACGTGGACCTTTTTTGCACTGTGACCACCGTTACCTAGCTAAGTTACTGTACTAATCATGGCAAAAAGATCAGCTAAATGTATGTATTTAAAACGTTTGTGTAGTGCAGGCACATCAGAAAAATGCATTGATCGCCGAATTATTGAAAATTTTTCGGGAAATTCTTCCATCTCTAAAAATAAAAAAAGGAAATGTACCGAAAATGAACAGTTTGATGTACAGTACAGTAATGAAAAGAACAGTATAATGGAAAAAAATGAAAATAATTGCGAGAATTTGAATGAAATAATTATTTCACAACAAAGTGACCGAGAAGAAAATTATTCTGAGGAAAGTGTTACAGATTCATTACCAATTAATGATTCTCATTCTGATAATATACATACTGCAGTCGTCCAAGAAGATTCGACAATTTCTCGAAATATAGAAGAAGAACAGGATTTTTGTGGTGTGTATGATTACCTTAAGACTGTGTCGTGTAATTTACACTTAGTACTTACCATTTTTTAGATGACCGTACCACTCAGCCTGATTTGAAAACTCAATTAAAATCCTGGTGTTTAGATTTTCGAGTAAATCATAAGCAATTAGATGGTTTACTTAAAATCTTAAAAGTTTTTTGGCCTCAGTTGCCACGAGACAGCAGGACACTGTTAAGTACAGAAAGAAATCTTGAATATACACCAATGATGTCTTCCAGGCAAAGTGAAGGCCAATTTATTTATTTAGGTATTGAGCAAGCCCTTATTACTGAATTTGAGAAGGGGATAGGGGATCATTTTCGAATTACCAATTCTCGTACCATTGAATTGTTGTTCAATGTAGATGGCTTACCAATCCATAAGAGTACTTCTCTTCAACTCTGGCCCATATGCTGCACTATTTTTGATTTGAATATAAAATTTGATGTATTTACTGTTGCACTGTATGTGGGTGATTCTAAACCAAAAGAACCGAGTATATTTATGCAGAAATTTATAACAGAAATTAATGAATTAATGAGTCGGGGATTTTCGTACCAACAAAACACCTTTTCGATTAAATTAAAAGGCTTTATTTGTGATGCTCCTGCTCGATCTTATTTAAAGCTTATAAAATCTCATAATTCATCTGTTGGATGTGAATTTTGTACCGTCATTGGCAAACGAATAAACTGTAGAATGCTCTTCCCTATGAGCGGTGGTGAACACTCAGAACTTCGAACTAATGAATCGTTTCGAAATCAAACTTGTGACAATCATCATGTTGGAATTTCTCCTCTAACATTAATTAAAACTTTTGATGTCGTACAAGGTTTCCCTTTGGACTACATGCATATGGTTTGTTTGGGAACAACAAGGAGACTACTAAATTATTGGTTAAAGAGTGATTCGAATTTTTGTATCTCTCCTTCATTAAGAAGAGAAGCGTCCAAAAGAATGGTTGGGATAAAGCTCCCAAGAGAATTTAATAGACAACCTAGGTCTTTTATAGAACTTGACAGGTTTAAGGCAACCGAACTCAGAACATTTTTATTGTATTTGGGACCATTCATTATGAAAGATCTTTTACCTACTAAATTATACCGACACTTTCTTTTATTACACTCTGCTATAAGAATATGTTGTAAAGGCGACTATAAGAATGAAATGGGGGATCGAGCTATTATGATGATTCAAGAATTTGTAAAAAGATCTGAAACTATCTATAAAAATGAAGAGCCTGTGTACAATACCCACTCTTTAATTCATTTAGTAAAAAATTCAGTTGCAAATAATGAAAGCCTGGAACATGTCAATTGTTTTATGTTCGAAAACTATTTAGGTTCGTTAAAACGCCTTTTAAAAACGCCTAATCGTCCATTTCAACAATTAGTAAAAAGAATACTTGAGAGACAAAGCAATTATACAAAATATACAATTAAACAAGCAATGAAGGTTAATTATTATACCAATACTGAACATATAAAAAGTTTATTCCTTTACGGAATGAAACTAGTTCCATCCTGCGATGTTGATTCTTACGTTCTACTTAAAAATAAGAAAATAATGAAAATAATAAATATATTCAAGGATAATGAGGATATTTTTTGTAATGGCAATATATTTCTGGTTGTAAAAGAAGCATTTTCGACATTTGTCTCATCCGAATTGCTTAACACATGGACAGTGGATAAATTGGGTACTTATCTTTTTACTATAAATGTCAAAGATATAGCAAATAAATGTATATTTCTTCAAATTGACGCAGTATGGTATGTTACAGCACTCAATCATCATTTATAATGTGAGTTCGTTAGTATTGAAGGATATCTTAAGTGTTGTAAAACTATAATATTTATTTTTCAGAATATGAATACATTAAAAAGTTGGGACGTCGTGATTTGGAATGAAGGTAACTGTTGTGATTATTTGCCTACTAGTTGGAGAGTCACTCAGCAAGGGGAATTATACCTGTGGCCCAAGGTATCAAAGTCAAAGTTAAGAAAATTCATTATAGACTGTGAACCACCGAATATTAACATTCAGTATGACGAATGTAAGGCGATTTGTAAAGCTACAGTTTCTAACATAGAAGAGGCCGAAGCACGCGTGGAGCAACTGCAATATCAATCTAGCTTTTCTGGTGATGAACTAGCATCCGGTTCATCAGATGAGCATAAAGAATATGAGACAGATGAAAGGAATGAGACACTAACATTGTTAAATTGCCATGGTAATTTACACATTTAGATATTATCATAATGACTAACCTTTTTAATTTTATTGTAGATTGTACCAGAAACTCCAGTGACCTTCAAAAAGTACTGAAATCTGTTGGGGCTATGCAATACGATATGAAAGAAATAAGTAAAACTCTCCACGAAATATCTATTTCAATAGCGACAATCGTGAACAAGGACAATCAATCACCTTCCTTTAAAAAACCTACAGTTAATTTTCCCATTGAAACGGAAGAACAGTTGGCCGACTTCGAAGTCAAATTAGTAGATGATCCTGCTTTTTTTGAAGAATGTGTAAGTCTCCTGAATGTATGCTAAGAATAGTATCTATATTGTCTCGTATGTTATTATTGACCTACTTTGTTTAAAACTGTTTTTTTTTCTCATTCGTATGTTAAAAGTCTAAAATTGTTTGCAAATGTTTTGGCTATATGTTTAATCAAAAAATTCCAGGTATAATAACCATGCAGTAAATAATTGATTATTTGTAGGTGAACATACTCTCGCTGATATCCAGATCTGGAAATTTAAGGAAGATAGTACACGATATTTTGCGACGTTTATTGTCGAAAACCATCTGCCTAAAATATTCTGCTGTAGGACGAAAAGGGAAAAAGAATTTTTCAAAATTAACGAGCTTTAAACTTGTTATAGGTAAGGAATCATTTTTTTTTTGTTCTGGAATAATAATGGACTAAAAAAATAATAAATTGTGGTCGATATTATAAGATTTATAAGTAACTTGATTTGTTTTGCAGCATCGGTGAGATGTATTATACCAGATGCTGCCGAGAGTGACATCAGAGGACACATAAGTAGTTGTCTAGCTCAAGCTTCAGACCGAGAGGGTGGCCGTAAAGAAAGGGATGACAAGAAATAATGTCATTTCGTAACACATTAATTTTGGTATTTGAGGTATGCTTAGTTAGCACTTTGTGAGGCGAAATCACGCAACAGCGTCGACTTCTCTTCGCGCGAAAGTTGGGAAGTGGGCGCTGCTGTGTGACTTCAGCAATTCTTCCTACCCAAGAATTTTTCTGCTTTATTTCGGTAGTGTCAAATATGTATTAGCTTCTTTTGGAAATGATCTTTTTTGTATTTTACTTTTATTTTATTGGAGATTTCATTTGTGTACAATTTTGCGTGCAATATTATAATGTTTTTTATCTGAAACGAATATTTTTCCATTGTCCCTCAACCTATATTGTTAGATAATACATTACAACAATTCTCAACGTTATAGATACAACATTGCTGAATGTTGTAAATGCAAGATTCATAAAAAATAATTTCAATATTACAAAAATATTGAATGATTGTTGCCACAATATGCATATCCAATGTTTAGCCAAGATCTTTTTCAATATGGCACCAACATATTGCGCAAATATTAGATTTCCAATATTAGGGCAATATAGAAATATGTCAGGAATATTGTAATGCCAATATTGAAGCTACAAATAACAAATATTGGGTAAATATTGAACAAAAATATTGGTAAGTTGTTATTAAACATTATATAACCAATATTAAGTTACAACATCTATCCAATATCGTGAAATGTTCACATCTCTTTATTGGCTCAATATAAAATATTATTATCGTATCAACATTTAATCTGCATTTTGAATATTCCACCAATGGTTTACCAATATTGTTGTGCTACTTGGGAGCCGATAGCGTACCCTCGTTTGGAAGGATTTATGATAAATAAAATTGTGAAATAACTGGTCGTTTCTTGAAAAAAGAAAAGGTTACAAGTAACAAATACAATACAGAAAATAATTTTACAGATTCCAGTAGAGAAATAGCTCCGGAACGCGTTCCGGTTACTCAAAAAAGTCCCGGAACGGCGTACCGGTGCGTTCCGGCCCCAATACACCCCTGGTAGATGTTGCCAATGCATTAAATACTTTCGCTTCATATTAGTCTTCTGGTATCCATGACATGTTGATTGCATTGGAAGTTTTTAATACCTTTCTGATTTCAGATAGACCTTGTTGCCTTTGTTTCTTCGTTACCTATACAATTAATGTGTTATCAACTACTCCACATACAGGATCGTTAAAAATTCATTTAGCTTCATTGTAGGCCTTGCATTTATAAATATATATGGCTTCACTTAAAAAAAAACCCATGGCATGCCAGGCTGAAAGGGAGATTTATGGGTAGGATATATAGTAATATAACACACGATGTGTTAAAAAAATGCATACAAATGCATAACATTACAAAGCTTCAATAAATTTTCATCAATAAAATGTAAACATAAATTACTACAATTTATAGGTTATCCGTGTAATAACATCCATTGGAAACGGATAGCCTTGATTCGGGTAATTTTCATTTATTCGTTACCGGACGAACGAGAACGGACAAACGGAGAGCTATGAACCTAGCTTTAGTTTAACCTGTAGTCAGGATCATACCTTCGGTGTTGCTGTTTCAATATCCATATTGCATGTCTCTCCTTTCTGAAGTACCGTTTCACCTTGTCCCAATTCACTGCTCCAACTCATTGAAATTATTTTAGAAACCTATAACATATTCCTGAAGTATTAATTCATATCCCTCGGGGGAACCTGTAACCCCTAGAGGGCGCGTCCCCAGGTGGCGGATAGGGGAATGCTCTAACCGACTCAGTAATGGGTCGGCGGGTAGAAGGGAAATAAAATACCTTCCGTGGACCAACAGGTGGGGTAGACAGGACTCCTTAGCTATAGAGAAAGCAACCTGTCTAGGAGAAGGATACTCTGATATAAAACCCTGGCCCTCCAGGTTGGAGGTTAGGTCGTTAGGCTAGCAACCTACACCTATAAAAATCCTCAAAACGCTAAAAAACCCAACAAAGATAGACCTCGGATGTCGGACAGGAATTTTGGTAAACGAACTAAGCTACGGAAATGGACGTTGAATTTTGCTACATGGAATATTCGTGGAATACGTAATAAACAACAGGAAATATTACAAGATTGTTTGAAACGTGAAATTGATTTTATTGTGCTTTCGGAAACTAAAAAGAAGGGAAACGGAAGCGAAAACCTAGGAAAATATATACATTTCTTCTCTGGGGTATATAAAGACGAACGAGCTAAAGCAGGAGTATCCTTATTGGTACATAAAAAGCACCAGAACAGAATCAAATCTTGGGAACCTATAAGTGAAAGAATCCTAAAATTAACACTCCATGCAAGAGGAAGAACTATAACGATCATTGGCATATATGCTCTTAATGATGACGCAACCGTTCAAGATAAAAACAACTTTGAGGAAAGTCTGAGAGAGACCATTGACAAAGTCCCAAATGGCCATGAAATAATAATAGCAGGTGACCTAAATGCACGAGTTGGAAAACAACGAAGGAGTGGAGTGGTTGGAATGCAGGAAGAAGAAACAATTAATAATAATGGAGAAAGATTGATAAGTCTATGTGAGGAACGTGAGTTGAAAATAATGAACACATTTTTTGCCCACAAGGACATACATAAATATACTTGGTATCAATATACACGAGGATTAAAATCTATAATAGACTATATCATAATTAAACAAAAATCAGGCCTAAAAGTGAACGACGTGAGAGTTCACAGAGGCGCCGATTGCGGTTCAGACCACTCACTAGTGGTAGCAAAAATCTACATTCCTTTTATTGGAACGAAAGCAAGAAATGAAAAAACAGATATGAAGACCTATGAATATAGGGTAGAATACAATTTAGATAGCCTACAGCACGATAGTACAAGAAAACTTTTCTCGTGGAGATTAGAACAAAAACTAGTAATTGTAGAGAGATCTACTGAAGAAGAATACCAACACATAAAAAATTGCATTAAGGAAGCAGCTGAAGAGGCCCTAGGAAAAAAAGGGAAACAATCGAATAAACCATTCTGGTGGGATTCTGATCTAGAAGAAAAAATCGAAAGAAAGAAAAAAATATACCAGCAACTCCTTCAAACGAAAAGCAACGTGATTAATGAAGAATACAAGAAAGTAAATAAAGAAGTCAAACGAGAAGTAATCAAGAAAAAGAATCTGTCATGGGAGAAAAAATGTCAGCAAATTGAGAATTATTTGGGAGGTACAAAATGTACGGAAGCCTGGAAGACAATAAAAAGCATCAAATGTAACAATAAAATACAACTACACTTAAACAATATTCCAGAGGCTCAGTGGTTAAAACATTTCAAAGACCTATTAACTGAAACGAGAGACAAATTCAATATACGAGATGAACCTACAGAGGCCACAGAGCACATAACACTGAATGCAGAAGAAGTGAAAAAGGCCATAAAAGATACGAAACTGAAAAGGTCACCAGGTCCAGGAGGAATAAGCCCAGAGCTAATTCGATACGGTCCTCCGAAACTGGCAGAAATGCTTAGAACTTTATTCGAGAGATGTTTGAATGGAGAGGAAGTACCAATGGAGTGGCGAACTTCATATATTTCACCAGTCTTCAAAAAAGGCTCAAGATCAGATCCGAAGAACTACAGAGGGATTGCCGTCATCCCTACTATTGGTAGAATATATTCCAGAATATTAAAAACCTTAGTTGAGGAGAGTATCAAAGAGAAGCAACCAGAAGAACAGGCAGGCTTTCGGGCAGGACGGTCAACGGTAGATAATATTTTCACTGTCAAAATTGCAGCAGAAAAAAGAGTACAACGTAACAGAGAGACACATATAGCCTTCATTGATTTGGAGAAAGCTTATGATAGTGTCCCAGTCTCACAATTATGGAAAGCAATGGGGGATTTGAATATCAGCAAAAGTTTAATAAAGACCACTAAAATGTACTATGAACAGAACACAGCCATGATCAAACTAGGGAATAGATTAACCACTTCATTTGAGACAACAAAAGGCCTGAGGCGGGGATGTTGCCTATCTCCCACCCTTTTCAAAATTTACTTGGACAGATCTTTAGTAAAGTGGACAAAGAAATGCAAAAATATGGGACTGAGGGTGGGAGATGACAAATTGTTCACGTTATACTTCGCAGACGATCAAGTCGTCTTAGCGGAGGACGAGGAAGACCTTTCATATATGGTTAGAAAACTCAAAGAAGAGTATGAAGCAGCCGGGTTAACTATGAATTTGGCGAAGTGTGAATATCTTGCTGTCGGCAAAGAAGAGGTTGAGAATTTAATTTTGGGGGATGAGAGTTTGAGAGGAGTGGAACAAAGTAAATATCTGGGAGTGATTCTGAATAAATATGGAAACAGTAAAGATGAGATAGGAGAAAGAATAAATAAAGGACGATCTGTTACTCGAGCATTAAACTCTTTGTGTTGGGACAAAAACATAACAAAAAAAACTAAAAAACATATTTATGAAAGTATGGTTCAAAGTGTCACTTTGTATGGCTCAGAGGTATGGGATGTATCCAGTGCAAACAAGAAAAAACTAATGGCCACAGAGATGGATTTCCTTAGAAGAAGCTGCAGACGGTCAAGATTGGAAAGAGTCAGAAACGAGGTTATACGGGCAGAAATGAATATGAGTAGACCAATATCGGAAGAAATAGAGAGGCGACAATTGACATGGTTCGGACACGTCAAGAGGATGGCTGATGATAGATGGCCTAGAAGAGTGCTGGAGTGGTTACCACCCGAGAGAAGAAAGAGGGGACGACCTCGGAGAAGCTGGCGAGATGATGTTGAAGACGCCATGACTATGAGAAATTTAGAGGAAAATCTATGTTATGAGAGGGAAAAATGGAAGTTGGGGACGGAGAGACGGCGACAGCTGTAGCAACCCGAATATATATATTAATTCATATACCATTTAACAAGTTATAGCTATACCTCATTGGACAATTTTGGTTCAACAGTGGGGATATCACGGCTTGCTGAAGAATTACCACCACTGGTTGCAGGTGTCGTTTCCACCACATCAATTTCTCCTAATACCTGGACATTTGCTTGGGAACTAGATGCTGACAATAAGAGTGGCTCCTGTATGGTGACTTACATCCAAGTACCGCACAACGCTGAGGCATGTCGCAAATACTCTGTAAAAATAAATGAGTTTAGATACAACAGGAAATGTACCTGTTTAGAAAATTTTAATACACTTCCATTTCAAACCATTTACTTACATGGTACCTACAGGAGAGCCGATGAAGAGTCTTTAAAAAGACTGTTTTTAGACGAATAGGGAAAGAAAATAGAATACAAACTAGACAAACCAGGAGAAACAAACAGCAGAAAGAAAAGAACACAAAGGGCGAGTGGCGATGGCGAATAAACAAAATGGTCGCTTTGTCGCTTTGGTTGTTTCACAGTTCACAGTTGACATCAAAACATTAAAATTCTATACGATTTATCATTTCATGTTTCAAATTTGCACCTGCTTAGCGCGAACTCCTACAACCAATGAACATATGCCACACTCTGCGCGCGCATCTCCTCTCTGCTCAGGTGAAACTGAATAGGTCTATTGTCACAACTGTTTCACGTGTCACTTATGGCAAGCGGCACAGATAAAGGTTAGCGAGCAATTATTATTCTAAACTAAAATGATGCTGGTCGTCGTTGTTCCACACTCCACAGTACGCCTGCGTCACATCATTTATGGCACCGTAATGGTCCGATAACTTGTGTGAGCACTTATTGGATCGTAACCCCTGTCGAACGTTTCAGAAACGGTTTTTGGTACTTTATGAAACCAATAGCCTTATGGGTTCCATATCTATTCTTTCAGAAACTGGGCATAAGTCTGCTTTTTTTTGATATATCAATTAGTTTATCATGCCATACTTTGTCAAAGGACTTTTCAAAGTAAACAAAACATATGAAGACATCTTTCTGAACATCTCTGCAGTTTTGTATGATTACACGCACACTGAAAAGTGCTTCCCTGGTTCCCATCCCACTTCTAAATCCAAAATTGAGTATTGCCTCACATTTGTGGTAAATTCGGTTGTGTAGGACCCTAAGGAATATTTTAAGGGCATGACTCATTAAACTAATTAAACGGTGGTCTCCGCATTTCTTTGCTTTGTTTTTCTTTGGAAGTGGAATAAACGTAGACCTAAGCCAGTCTGCCGGATAACGACCCTCATTATAAATTGTGTTAAACAATACTTCTAAAAGACAAAGATTGTCTTCATCAATAAGTTTGATAATCTCTGCTGACAAGTCATCAGGGCCAACTGCCTTGTTTTTGGCTTGTTTTAAGGAATGACGAATTTCATCCTTTGTTATTGCAGGACCCGTATGAATTATTATGTTGTTATCTTCTAAATTTGTTCTTTCATCATCAAAATAAAACTCTCAAACTCCTCCGTGGAGATCCCCGGCCATTGGCCTAATTTCCCGAGGACTTTGATATTATCGCATTTCTCGAGCAACAACTCGACGGTCCACATGCTCATATCTTCGCTGAACTGCACCTCAAATTTTTCCAACTGCTTCATGGGATTTACGACTAATATAACGACAATCGAAGAATGAGTCAAAGATTCAACGCTGACGTGGCGAATGTTGACGGCATGAATTAGTATAAACTCAACGTGCTGCGAACAGTCTTGCATCGCCCGATCCCATAATAGCTTCTTGTGTTAAATTGTGTTAAACATTACTTCTAAAAGACAAAGATTGTCTTCATCAATAAGTTTGATAATCTCTGCTGGCAAGTCATCAGGGCCAACTGCCTTATTGTTTTTGGCTTGTTTTAAGGAATTACGAATTTCATCCTTTGTTATTGCAGGACCCGTATGAATTATTATGTTGTTATCTTCTTCTAAATTTGTTCTTTCATTATCAAAATAAAACTCTCAAACTCCTCCGTGGAGATCCCCGGCCATTGGCTTAATTTCCCGAGGACTTTGATATCATCGCATTTCTCGAGCAACAACTCGACGGTCCACATGCTCATATCTTCGCTGAACTGCACCTCAAATTTTTCCAACTGCTTCATAGATTTTACGGCTAATATATTGACAATCGAAGAACGAGTCAAAGATTGAACGCTGACGTGGCGAATGTTAACGGCATGAATTAGTATAAACTCAACGTGCTGCGAACAGTCTTGCATCGCCCGATCCCATAATAGCTTCTTGTGTTAAATTGTGTTAAACATTACTTCTAAAAGACAAAGATTGTCTTCATCAATAATTTTGATGCCCAGGCCCATGGGCTCTCGCCCAATCCCCAGGGACCAACTATCTGCTCGACCGGTGTGCAACCAACTTTTGCGTTGAAGTCAACTAGAATAATATTGATATCATGTGGCTTCGTAAGGTCTAATAGCGCTTTGATTTCAGCATAAAAGCTCTCTACCTCTTCGTCACGTTTATCCAAAGTTGGGGATAGACTTGTATCAGGTTAATATTTAGTGGTTTTGAATGTATTTTGATCATGATTGTTCTGTCTGAATATGGAATAAACTCCGTGACACTCCCTGCTATATTTCGATCAACGATTATTCCTACTCCGTTTGTATGGTTTCTATCATCGTTCTCTGAATAGTAAAGTATTTTGTCTGGGGTATTGCATTTCCCCGATCCAGGCCATCTAAATTACCATCTAAATTGCATATCTAAAGAGATATCAGGGGTGGTACATTAAATGCCCGAAATCAACAATAAGCAAATTCCTAGTTGACGCTATAATAGCTTCGTTGGAGAAATTTATTAAGGTAAGTACTAATAAATGTTAACTGAAAACATTGCGATAATACATTTAATGAAAAGTAAACATGAAACACTTAACTTTGTTATGAAAAACAAAAAATGTAAAATTTATAAAGTATTTCAATGATTATAACTGTCCATCGCAGAAGACAGCTCGCTAATCCATGTATCCTGACTTTGAGAAGAAAAAGCATATTCACTCTGGAACTGATCATTGGATGGCAGTGGCGGTGACGGTGTCGATGAAGTGGAACTCGGCAGGTGGGCACGGGTAATCATTTCTTGCTGCAGCCTTAAAGCCTTTTCAATGGGAAGAGTCCGTAAAAGAGAAGCTAGGTATCTTCCGAAATGATCAAAATTATCATCTTTTTTAGCTGTGGCTCTCTCCGAAATGTTGTCTAATTTGTCCATTGCGGACATAATTATCTCAGGTTCTTCATTTTCTACACGTCGCTTCTTCGCTCCTATTTGGTCCCTCGGTGCCGTTTTTTTTGCGTTTCTGAGTTGCGGAATAGTTTGAATTTGGACTTGGCTTTAGGAACAGCGCATGTGAAATTTGGAGACTGAAGCTCGGTAAAATCATTACCTTGCTGGATAGAACATCTAGGTTGCTCAGTTGAAGGTCCCTGTTGCGGGGAAGAATCTGTAATTGCATTCAGTTCTTGCAACTGAGTCTCATTTTGCAAGTCTTTACATTCAGCTTCATCGTCACCTGCACCTACGTTTACTTCCATGGACTTTTGTGATGCCTTGGACTGTAAATAAGGAAACAAATAAATAAACTTAAATATTTGGAGATTATGCTTCTTTTCTAAATAAACACGCTTTCAAAAATGTTTATTTCCTACGTCGAGTACTACAATATATTATTTTTCAGATGCCGGTTAGTGATGTAGAGTGGAATTACGTAGAGGATGGATTTAAAAATAAATGGAATTTTCCGTCTTGCATCGGAGCCATTGACGGGAAACACGTAGTGATAAAAGTACCACCTAAAAGTGGCTACGATTATTTCAACTACAAAAAGGATTATTTTGCTAGCTTGGTGGACCACGACTATTGCTTCACATATGTCGATGTAGGAGCGAAAGGCAGAGCTTCAGACGGCGGCGTTTTTGCCAACAGTTCGTTATTTGAAGTGCTAGAACAAAATTTATTGGATATATCGCAAGATGCGGTGATAGTTGGGGACGATGCCTTCCCTTTAAAACCATATTTTGAAACCATATAGTAAACGGAATTTAACACGAGAAGAAAAAAATCTTTAATTATCGTTTATCAAGGGCGAGATTAATTTCGGAAAATGCCTTCGGTATTTTATTCAGCAAATTTCAAATATTTAAAAGACCTATCGACCTCAAGCCAGACAAAGTTGACAAGATTGTGATGGGTTGTTGCTTCTTACATAACTGGTTACGGAAGACGAATAATGCCTATATTAGCCCTGGCCTTATAGACGAGGACGATTTCAATCATTTCCATGCTCCGGGCAAGTGGAGAGATGCACAATATGGTGGCCTTTTACCCATGCAGGAAAGATCACAATAGAAATCCGACACGAGTAGCATCTCAGAAACGTGACCAATTTTGTTCGTATTTCAATGGAGAAGGTGCCGTTCCATGGCAATGGCGAATGATAGAATAATAGGCTATGTACAGTATATATTATCACACAATACAGGTTGTTTTTTCACAAATTGGAGTCATTCTTTGGTACATTTCACATGTTTGTATAAATTTTTTCTCACAAAAACTAATGAAATGATTAGGAAACACCCTGTACCAATAAAACAAATATGTTAAAATTATTAATAATTTTTACATACCAAATTGGAGTGTGTATTTCGTGACTTTACATGTCGCCTTAGAAACGCGTCCATTTCTTTAAACCATATTACTTTTGGCACATATGTGTCTTCAGTAGAACTACCGCTTTTGGTAGTTGCGGCTATTTTTTTATTTCTTGAAAGTACGAGCTTCATAAATTCTTAAATTTAGTAATTACGTGGGTGGCTGTAAAATCTGGCAATTTTAAACCTTCTGCAATTCGTTGGGCTGCTGCAGCGCGCGTTTCCCTTTTTTTATATTCATCATTTGTTAGGTCCCATAGTGCAGTTTCATTTCTGTAGTATTCCAAAAAAATTTACTTTTCTGCGTCACTCCATTTTCCATTCTTCTTTCACGACCCCGCTGTTGACATGACGCGTGGTCCACGAAAGCCTGAGCCACGATCGTGTGTCACTACCCGTGTCGTGACAGGAGTGTCGCGTATAAAAATTTCTTCTTCAAAATTGTAACGCTCCAATCGCGTGGTTTCAACCTGTACCGTGGAACGTGATAAAATAATTAAAAATTATTGAGCCGTGGCTCCTGGAATTTTGAATTTTTGAACAGTTTTAAAGACTTTTCGTTTCGAAAATGGATAAGATAATTATCTTATCTTATTTGTGGATTTTAATTAAAAAGCAAAAATTGAAAGTGGTTTTCTGCTTCACTGTGTATCTGAGTATTCCAAATAGGAGACGAAGGTGGTGGGTAAAAAACATGGTTGGACTGATACGGTCATTTGCCTCTGTTACATGAATTGCGTGATCATTTTCCCTTGGATTTCATGAACTATTTGAAGATGGATTACGAATCATTTCGCATTTTGTTGAATTTCGTTTCCCAATAATCTCTAAGAAAAGATACAAAAATACGTGAAAATATAAGCGCTGAGGAGAAGCTAACAACTACACTGAGATACTTAGCCACAGGCCGTTCGTTTGAAGACTTGAAATTTTCCACTGGAATATTCGTGCCTTCTTTATGTAAAATTATAGCTGAGACATGTAAAGCTATATATATAGTTTTAAGAAAAACATATTTGAAAGTAAGAATAGCTGCATTAAACATTAAACCGAAACATTTTTCTGATAACAAAACTTAACAACATAAATATCCCACAGAAAACAAATATTAAAAAAAAGTTACCTACTGAAGATTAACAAAATTATTACTAGCCTGTTTATAGTAAGTAGTTAAACATGAATGCTGTAATTGTGTGATGTATTCTTGCTGTGAAGAATTTGATGAAGCCGCGCTATATGGGCTAAGAGGTGATAAGACTGCAGGTGGTGTTATAACTGTTGTATGGGTTAATTGGTTTAATAATGCTCGGTTGACAAGTCGATTTATAAGCGTGTCGGCGTAAGTAGCCTGGATCGGGTCCATTCTTTTCATTTTTCGTGCCCACGAAATTGCGGCTGCATCAAATTCGTCAAGTGAATAAGTTTTTTCAAGCTGATCTTTGCAGTACTTTATGAAATCTATGTGCGATTTATTTTGATTAGAACCCTTGCGTCTTTTATTTGGGACGGATAAACTTGTTGAAAGTTGACGAGATGTTGAAGGAAGTTGGGTTGATGCTTCTGCATCATAATATCTGATAATATCATCTGATATCTAAAAGAAATAAATATATTTTTAATTTTAGTTTCCATCTACGATACAGGATTGGTTTACAGTAGCGGCTGGCTTTAAAAATAAATAGCAATTTATAAACTGTGGAGGAGCCCTGGATGGCAAACATATACGCATAGTACCTCCTCCTCGTTCAGGAGCACAATAATATGATTATAAGAATTTCTATAGTATTGTTTTGATGGCACTCGTCAATTCTAGCTATGAATTTATTTATGTCGATGTGGGAAAAAATGGAAGATTATCTGATGGAGGAGTACCGTAAAATGGGGTGAGATTGATCAATTTCAACATTATATTTGTCATCCTTCAAACGCTTTTCACTTGTTAATACTTTTAAGCACTTCTAGTGTTATATTAAGAACCAATAAGCAATATTGCATTACTAGTTTTAGTGGGAATTTTCAGAAAATCTACTTATGACGTAAAGACAGGGTGATCAATCTTATACCGTGAACGGGGGGAGATTGATCACATAGCACTTTATATAACGCCACTTCTATGTCGCAGTCCTTAGAGGTTATATTGTTACCTTCATCGGTCTCATGGGCGCAGGATGCACTTTTTATGGTCGCCGCTAATTTCAAACATCCAGGATGGAACGGGAGACCGCACTTCTTGCATTGCACTGGATTTTTAACTGTTTTGTTGCATTGTTCGCACTTTAATTCACTTTTATTTGAGGAGGATGAGGAGTTATTGTCATCACCTGCCATGTTGCCAGTGTAGCTATAATGCTAGTAATGCGAGGTGTTCTTTAGTAGTCTTGATGATGGTCACAAAATGCTTCAGAAAGGCAATAAAATGAGCCTCTTTCATCCAACCAGATGGGTTTGCAGCACCTATACTTCCAGATGGAGATCCTCAGAGAAAATATTCCTTGAAGTGTATGCGTGGAAATATGAACAAAGGAGGAATACTGTTGCCCGAGGTCGAAACTGCAATTGCCATTGTTACTAATGTACCCCTCTCCGCTGAAGTTAAGGCACCTATTTGCCTAAAACCTTTTCTTGCGGCGATGCGATCTGGACGTTGAACTGTAGTAATACCGGTCTCGTCCATGTTATAAATATCATTTGGACTGAAGTGGTACTTATTTATAAGTAAGTAGAGGTTATCAAAAAACGCAATCACATTAGTTTGAAACTTGTAGCTCTAGACAAGCTTATTGCTTGTGGTGTACGTAATGAAAGACGCGAATGTCGTTTCATAAATCCCGAGAACCAGTCGAGACCTGCCATATTATTGTCGTTCCACTGAGGTGGTAATTGTAAATTCAGTGCTTTACCATAGTCATAAGCAAGTTTTCGAATTTCCTTCGGCGTTAATCCGAGGTAAATTTCGGACGTTTTTTTTATATCATTTTTTAATCGATCTTCCTGCTCCTTGCTGAAAATTGCTCTCGGTTTTTTATAACCTGCTGCAGTTTGAACAGAAATTCTTTCTTCACTAAGGTCCTGATCAGTTACCTTTTTACAAAACCTCGCCAATGTCCTCTAGTGAAGACCGTATTCTTCTGCAGCCTTTCTAATTGAAAGCGGTGGTTTCCTATTCCTAAACTTCTCGTGCAGCCGTGATCAAAATATCAGTAGGTGGGGCACACCGATTGTTTTTTCGCTTGTATGTCCTGACCATCTGAAATAGAACGATAAAGTAATTTTTAATAACTTTTTTAAAGCAGGGGTAAGTTGGCACAGTGACAACTTGCCCCGTAAACAATGTGACAACTAGCCCCGAGTAAACTTTTAAGATTAAACGACGGTCAAAAATGTTAATTCAAAACCCATTACCATACTTTTTAGATAATTCTGCAGCTAAAACATACATTATTCATAATAAGAACTTTGTGCTTACTTTATTTTAAATTTCGACCTGTAGGAACACAATAAACAGAAACATAACAATTTACTTTGGCACATGGAAAATACCGAATGACGTATAATTTGTTCACTGTCTATGTCACAGCACTGAAATTTAGTACAACAAGAGAGGCATCTATGTTGATTGTTTGAAACTCTGAGAAGAACTTTTACAGTGTTCTTCAAATTTGAAATGGCGACTGTGACAACTTGCCCCTGTGACAACTAGCCCCGGTCTCCCCTATTCAATTTCCTCTCCTTGTTTGTTGATATTGTCACACGCCTGAGGACCTAGGGTCCAAAGGGAGTGCTCGGGTTGGGGGTGTAGCTAGGTGGAGGTAAGAGAAAGCATGGTAACACGTAACAATATTTATTCAAACATTAAATGTAGGGGAGAGAACATCGTAAAATAAAATTAAGGCAAGTGATCAAATGTAGAAAAGTGAGAACAGGTTAAATGGAGGTGGTTGCTTAATTTAGGACGAAGGGCAGCAGGTGCGAGGCTCCTCCAATTAGCGGCATGCCGAAAAGGACGGGCTCTCAGACGGGCAGCGTAACGTGATACTCGGTGACAGACTGACTCCCCCGATCGTTATCATCCCGCTGTATAAATACAAGCGGGATGTTTACGAACGTGGTGTCGTACCTGTCCGAGAGTCGTGTCGTCCTTCGGTTTAAGGTCGCCGCGGTGCTGAATAAGCTTAGACGGCGACCTATTTTCGCTAATTGGGGCCGCATCGCGACAATATCAACATCGCTATCGCTGTCATCTAATCTAAGGCTTCCATTTTCATCTTTGTTAGACTCCTCATATCGCTTCGGTGCTGATACGCTTTGACCTGGTTCAGCTGCTAATTGTTTCCTTTTGCGTTTAGGTTTTCCAGAATCGGAAGTATACCCCAGATCTTTCAAAAATTCGGTAAGGGAACACCTAAGCCCATTGCCGTTAATAGCATCTTGTGGTAGTTTTTCCAAAACTCGACTGGGATTGAATGGTGAGATGCCACAAGCTTCGAAACCAGAGATTAGGTTTCTTTTTATAGCACTTTTCTCGTCATCTGGTTTTTTGGGTGGTATTTTATCCATGTTCTCAAGCGTTTGCCTCAAGAGCATAGGAAATTCATTTTTTGGAATGCCAGACGTTTTCGAATCTCTCATTTTCCAGCTTAAAAGTTAAAGTTTTTCTCCAGCTTTCTTTCAGTGGCCTGAAGAATGCTACAACCAAAGGCTGGCAAATATTATTAGAGTTGCTTGGAAGACATACGAATATTATATCATTTTCTTCACACTGCCTTAGCACATCTCGGTTGAAATGTGATGCAAAGTTGTCTCCTATTAGCAGTTTTTTGTCCTCGAGTCGTTTAGCATGTGGTAAGAAACAAGTCACAAACCAGTCATTAAAAGTTGGCATATTAATCCAGCCATGTGAGGTTCGATTATATCGTGTTCCCAAGGAGCAACATGGCCGGTCGCAACACGGGCTTCCTTTTGGACCATTTTCTGTCCATGTATCCCAGAGATTTTCTGATTTGAAAATGACATAAGGAGGCAGAAGTGTGCAGGAAGCAGATCCACAGACCATGATCGATGTATCAGACTTGGAATGATTGCATACTTTTTCTGGGTATTTGGTGCCTCTTCCATAGATACACAATTTCTTTCCTGGTTCATCTGAGACCTTTGATACATCATAGTTGAAAATATTTTCTGCGGGAATGCTTTCAATCGTCTTTTCTAAGTTGTCTAAGTATTTTTTAATCACGTCAGGAGATACTTCAGCCCGGGTTTTTTTGATATTGCTTGCTAACCTTTTGCCAGCAACATTTCGATGTCGCTTTAGTAATCCATTCACCCAGTCAATTCCAGGGATAATATCATTGAATCGCAAAATCGTTCAACCACTTTTATCCACAAAACTTTTAACGAACATTCTCAAATCCATGACGCTCAGCGGATATCCTCAATCTGCACATATTAAGACACTGGTGATAATGGCTTCTTCTTCTTCACGTCTGAAGACAGGCTGCCCACCTGTTTTCCGAATCCTTATTCCATGGTACCTGTTGTTTAGCGTTCCATAGGACAGTTTGTAATTTTTTGCGGCTTTTCTTAGAGATAATCCATTTTCCAAAACATCGTGCAACGCCTGATTCACTTGGTCTTGAAAAAAGTTGCCATACGTTCTACTGCCTAACTTTTTTTGTACGTTCTTCCCATTTTGACTGATATTCGTAAATCCGCAATTGAAAAACAATAAGTCTTTAGAAAAGATTAAAATA
Organism: Cryptocephalus moraei; assembly: GCA_946251905.1. Classification (NCBI taxonomy): domain Eukaryota; kingdom Metazoa; phylum Arthropoda; class Insecta; order Coleoptera; family Chrysomelidae; genus Cryptocephalus; species Cryptocephalus moraei. Next base: position 21,398,027 of record OX276459.1, read on the forward strand.
CGGGGTGAGATTGATCGCCTGATCAACGTCACCCCATTCAGTATTATACGCCAGTAGGTATACCGTCACTACAGACCACCCCCACCACTACCCCCCATCGGCCCCGAAGCCCCGCCCACTTTTCCCCCTCCACTCCACGGCCTCACTACACGGGTCATTGGTCAAACCTAAATTCACGTCATTCATCTGCAAACCCTCAGAGGGAGAACACCTTCGAAAATAATTTAAACTAAATAGGAATGGATGTAATTGTGACGTCATCGAATTAAATTGTAATAAAGAAACTCCTCGCGAATCGTAGACTTGCAAATTGAGTTATGATGTTAATGCTGTCAACGACCTCGCTGCGTACGCACACACCCACGTAACAGGTGTGTCTTTGATGGCCTACAACGGCTCGCGTTTAATAATAATAAGCCACCCAACACCAGTTGTACAAATTCGCAGAGAATCTTAATAATATTAAAGCTATTATTTTTATTTCATGACCGGCTCTCGTGCGCAGGTGGTTTCGATGCCGACACACGAGTGCTCCGACTTGCGAGTCCATGCAGGTTTCGACAAGTATGTCAGGAGCACTTCCGCAGCGTGACGTCACCGTATTATATTTAGAATCTCGAAGCGTTCACTCTACCGCGTGTTCGCAATGAAAAGAAACAATTACGGAGTATAGGACGGTACATGCTCTGCAAGATGTAAAATATGATAAAAAGTGAAAAACGTTTTGCTCGATTGTTCCGATCGAAATTTCACTGTCGGAGAAGTCATCACAGCTAATTCGCGTACGAACAAGTTTTCAGGTCTGGGAACGGTTCATATAATAACGGCGTAATCAACACACCTCCTCGGAACTGTTGCATAAATAGAAACGTTGAAAAGGTCACGGTTAGTTTCCGTCGTGAGGCAAGTATCCTTATAAGGAAGAGAGGAAGAGGATCTAATTTTTCTAGCGCCTCGTAGGTACACAATTAATGATGGGGTGTGACCTTGTAGGATTGCACTACTTTTTCCTGCGCCGCGTAGGCACACGGTTAGCGCGTGTCTTTATCTATATATACCCTGACCTTCCCCCAGGTCTTCAGCTGCTCTATTGAACGATAGACATCAATCCATCCGCATCCAATAGTTTCTCCGCACGAATATGCAGCCTACAAGGTTTACCGTTATACACGATAAGCAGGTGAAGGTGAAACGTTTTGCTTTATATGGACGTCAACTGGAATTTAAAGTGAAAACAATACCAAAAGATGAAGATCCGGTGCTATGGTTTAAGACAGCGATTGAAGACGCGGTGAATTATACAAGCTCACCTTTATCCGGATCTGATAAAGTGGGCATGTCATTTTGTGGAAAGACTTTCGAACGAGGCGAAGGATGGATTAGTTTCCGAGATGTGTCAAAGTTGAAAATGGAGGACGTGTGGGATATGATCTCAAAAATATTCCAGTCCAACTCGGAAGTTTTAAGTACAGACACTTTCTGTATCCAAGTGACGACTGTAAGAATGCCTAAAGGCCGCGGACGTTGTAGGAATCAGCATAATACTTTTGAGGAGGAATGTCGAACGAGGCATGGTATCGTGCAGATAAATTTTTTTTTATAAGAACTGTCTACCTCGGGCATTGATTGTCGGGAAGGCGTACGCAGATAACGAACCGGACCGCCAAAATGTAAGAAGGGATATTGGAAATGTAGTCTAGCTTTATTGATAGAGCATATAGGAACAATATATTAGGCGTTTAGCCAGTACACGAGAGGACGATGCGGTCTGTCGATGTTGTCGCTACAAGATACCGCTCGAAGATGGCCGTCGCCTTCTCCTCCGTTCCGTCTTCCGTCCTCGCCCGTCGGCTGGCGGCATCTACCGTCAGCCATGCGAACCCCGACAGCACGGCCATCCTGCTCTTCTTTCGTCCTCGAAAGACCTGACAAAAGAAAAGCGTACGTTAACAAAGAGTTAGGAGGTTGGCGACGGTAGACACTCGATTGTGTCTTTGTTGATCTGTGACTGAGTGAGTGCTTTGCCCGTGAGTATATGGTATCTTTGCAAGAAGAGTGTTTTCGAATCGAGTGATTGCATTGAGTTAGTGATGTGCAAAACGAGTGCCCATGGATCGAGTGTTTGCAGTGAGTGAATGATGTGCAAAACGAGTGTCCTTGGATCGAGTGTTTGCATTGAGTGAATGATGTGCAAAACGAGTGTCCTTGGATCGAGTGTTTGCATTGAGTGAATGATGTGCAAAACGAGTGTCCTTGATTCGAGTGTTTGCATTGGGTGAATGATGTGCAAAACGAGTGTCCTTGGATCGAGTGTTTGCATTGAGTGAATGATGTGCAAAACGAGTGACCTTGGATCGAGTGTTTGCATTGAGTGAATGATGTGCAAAACGAGTGTCCTTGGATCGAGTGTTTGCATTGAGTGAATGATTGGTTACCTTAGTTTTGTTGGAACTGAAAAAGCTATAGTTGCTCCACCCCTATGGTGGCTTCGTATGGGCGACGTGTCCTCCGAGTGTGTATGTCCTCTCGTACTCTATACCTATCGTTTGGTAATACTTCGATAATTTGAAATGGACCCCGGAACTTGGGTAGAAGTTTTTTTCCATCAGGATTTGCAGGAAAGCTAGAGATTTTAGTAAGAACCAGGTCTCCAACTTGATAAATTTTTGGAGGTCCTCGTTTCTTGTTGAAGACTAAATCCTGTTGCAGCCTGTTTCTATCCAGTCTTTGGGCGACTTCTTTGCGGATTCTTGTCACGTCTATGGGACGTTCTGGTGAGATACCCTGAGGATCGCTGTCTGTTTGAAGCGTGTATCCTAGGAGTATTTCTGCGGGCGTGTGTTGTGTTATTCGGTGTTTGACGCTGTTCATTCCTTGTTGAATGTGACCAAGCTGGTCCTCCCAGTTAGTTCTGTCCTTCGAGGTCATAGTGCTGAGAGCGTCCAGAATAGTCCTGTTTGCTCGTTCGACTTGGCCGTTCGCTCGTGCGAGGCCTACTGCATTGATAAAAAGTTTGATCCCCTTGTTGTGTGTAAATTCTCGAAAGTCCTTTGAGGTAAACGCTTTTCCTGCGTCTGTGATTATTCGTCTGGGGTCTCCAAAAGTTATGAAGAGCGCATGTAACGTTGCTATTACGTGTCTCGAGGAGGTATCGGGTACAGCTTTAAGGTGAACGAATTTTGAAAACCCGTCTACTATTACAAGTAAATATTTATTTCCAGTTGATGTTTCTGGAAAGGGTCCCAAATGATCTAGGTGAATGGTATGGTGAGGTTTTGCAAACTTGGGAAGGGAGTGTAGATAACCTGGTTTCTTGCCACCAGGACATTTGTGGTAGAGACAATGTAAACAAGCTTGAATGTATTTCTTTACAAATTTTCGCATCTTCGGGAACCAATATGAGCGCTTGAGCCTTTCTAAAGTTTTGTCAAAGGAAAAATGGCCAATATTATCGTGGTTTGCTTTTACGATTTGCCATCTACATTTTTTTGGAACTACCCACCTTCTCCCGAAGGGAGTCAGTTTGAAAAGTTTATTGCCCCGAAGGTCGTACTGGTTGAAAATATTTTTATTATTGTGTCTTTCTCCGCTCAGCAAAATCTCTTTAATGTTTTTAAGTTCATTATCTTGGTCTTGTGCTTCCCGTAAATAATCGGCTTCCTGAATCAAGAGAACCCTTTCGACAGTAGAGCCTTTTATGTCCGAAAAGTTTCTACTTAGGGCGTCGACATGAACCATCTGAGACCCTGGTTTGTGTTTGATTTCAAAGGAGAAATCCTGAAGGCAGAGGACCCAGCGAGCTATTCTCGGAATTATAGTTTGCTTCGATAGTGCGTTCCTTACTGCGTTGCAGTCGGTCGTGACTACAAATGACTTGCCAATTAGGTAGTGCCTGAATTTTTCCAAGGTACGCACTATCGCGATGAGTTCCAACTCGAAGGAGTGATAGTTTTTCTCCGCCGGAGTAGTCTGTTTACTAAAATAGGCAACTGGGTGCTCCTTTCCCAAGGATTCTTGAGTTAAGATGCCCGCGTAGCCATCACGACTAGCATCGGTATAAATCATTATTGGTAATTGAGGGTCAATATGGAAAGAATTGGCTTTGAGCAAATTTGTGTCTTTAGATTGTTTACTAGATCAGTTAGTGTTTGGGACCAGATCCACTTAGCGTCATTTTTCAAGAGTTTTGTGAGAGGATTTGTCTTTTTTGCAAAATTTTCTATGAACTTTCGAAAATATCCTACGAGACCTAGAAATTGACGTAGAGTGTGCTGGTTTTTTGGTATAGGAAAATTCATAACAGATTCTATCTTGGTTTTCGATGGTGTAATCTGATTCAGAGAGATTTCGTAACCCAAATATGTGATGGTTTTATGAAAAAATTTACATTTAGACATTTTGAGGGTTAGACCGTACTTTTTTAATATAATGAAAGCTTTTTGAAGTATCTCGAGGCCTTCCTGAAGTGATTTTGATGGGATCAATATGTCGTCCAAATAAGGTATTACGTGATAAGTACGGAGGGGTTGGAAAATCTCATTCATATATTTCTGAAATATTGAGGGGGCATTGCATAACCCGAAGGGGACACGTACATACTCATAGTGTCCTTCGGGTGTGATAAAGGCAGTGTATCGAATAGAATTTTGGTCCATGGGGATTTGGTGATAACCTGAGGCGAGGTCAAGGCTGCAAAAGTATTCGTAACCATGAAGGTGGTCAATAATTTCCTCAATTAGTGGAGTTGGAAAGGGGTTTTTAATTGTTACTTTATTTAATTCGCGGTAATCAACCACTAACCTTTTCTCATTATCTTTTTTTGCAACTAATAAAGCTGGGCTTGAATATGGGGAATTACTAGGTCTTATGATATTGTTACTGAGTAGGTCCTTGATGATTTTTCGAAAAATTTCCTTATCGTGCTCTGAACAACGATAGGTTCGTCGCGTTATTGGTTTATTCGTAGTCAGTTCGATTGACAAAGAAACCGAGTGAGCCTTGCCAAGCTTATTCATTTGTGGTGAAAAGCAACAGCTATATTGTGAAGGAAGTGTTATTAGTTTGTGTCTGTCTGTTTCTGACAATGTTCCGCAGTTAAGGTTATTTAACCATGAAGGTGTATCATCTTTGAGTCTAAAGGTCAATGTGTCATTAATCCTGTAATACATAATATTTTGGTTTTCGGTAAAGTTTGCTCCAATAATTATACAATACAATACAATACTTACAATACAATACAATACAATAATTATATTGTTTATTTTTTGTTGTTTATTTTTGTCAAATTTATGAAATTTTTCTTTTGGTGCTGTATTTTGATTACTTAAGTGTTTAATTAGACCGAAACAGTTACTTTCAACATGACCCTTTCTTTTACAAAAAGAGCAAAGGCTGTTTTTAAAACGACAAACGTCACGATAGTGACCATTCTTACCACAGGCCCTGCATTCTTTTCGGTTCTCACGTGAGGAGGACTCGTAACTTTTTAAATAATTTCGTGGATCGCGTGAAGTTGACTGAAGAGGCTGACGAGGAGGTGGCGTTTCGATTTGTGAACTGTTTCTGTAGATTTTGTTTTTAAGGTAGACTCCCAGGAGATTAGGATCTCTGATTTGAGAAGCTTCCACTGCTGTGCTGATGTTTGTATCTCCTATGGCACCCAGTATCAAAGAGACTTTGTCGGCTGCGGAAAAATTTACACGTAATTTGTTAATTCGAGCTACATGTTCAAAATGAAAATCATACAGGGAATCTCCCTCTTGTGGTTTATGATTGACAATGTTCATTGATAAGTGTCGCGAGTGCACTGAAATGTCAATTTTAATAATTCTCTCCATCTTTCCCAAGTATACTGACCCCACCCTAACTCATTTTCAATAAAACTGTTGTACCAGAGTTTTGCAGTACCCCTGAGCTTGTTAATCGCTTGATACGTTACGAGATTATCGGACCAATTGTAAATTTTCGCGTTGTGTTGAACGATCTCGAGCCAGTCCTCGACGTCTGATGTTTTGGGATCGAACTCCGGAATCATTGCCGAGATCGTGGAGTTCGGATGCAGCGTATTAAAAGAAAATGTGTCGCTTACAGGTGTGTCCATGCTTGTAGAGGATAATCTTCGGTGCCCTTCTGCGATTTCGAGATGCCCAGTCGTAGAACGTTGAATCGCCCTCGCCGCTTTCGGCACGGGCGCAGGTGAGGTCGACGAAGCGTCTCGTGGTGGTGGTCGTTCTCTCTCTCTCGCTCTCGCTTCCTCCCGCGCTTCTCAATTCTCGGCATGTTAGCAATGGCGTCCCTGATCGGCCTGATCCCACAACACTTAACGTTTATGGACAATACCTGCGTCTAAACCGAAGCACACACTGTTCTACCACTTCTGATGTAGTCTAGCTTTATTGATAGAGCATATAGGAACAATATATTAGGCGTTTAGCCAGTACACGAGAGGACGATGCGGTCTGTCGATGTTGTCGCTACAAGATACCGCTCGAAGATGGCCGTCGCCTTCTCCTCCGTTCCGTCTTCCGTCCTCGCCCGTCGGCTGGCGGCATCTACCGTCAGCCATGCGAACCCCGACAGCAGAAAGCTGCAAACTAACAGAATGACCGAACTTTTAACACAAACAAGGATTACTATACCGGAAGGCGGAGCGGGAATACAGGAATTAGAGCAATTCCAGTGCGTTTTAGAGGGATACAAGATAGTTGTGTATGAGTATGCTGCTAAGGGACGTACGGTGTTATATGAAGGGCCAACGGCAGAGAAGACTATAAATCTGCTGCATTATGATGAACACTACGATGTAATTATTTCTCTAACAGCTGCATTTCATTGCAATTACTTCTGTGAGGTTTGTCATATACCATATGGACATTAAAATGAACATCGGTGTCAGAGGTCGTGTCCTTGCAAACTCCCGAATGCTCTGCAGAAAGTAACATACTTTGTGATATCTGCAACAGGAAATTTCGGGGGCAGATGTGTTTTGAAATGTGTTTTTGGTTAAAGTATGTAAAGAAGTGAGGAGGTGTAACAATTGCCTGAAGACGGTTCCGAGCACTAGGAAACATATTTGTGGGGAAATATTTTGCAAAATGTGTCAGAAACACAAGCCACAACCCCACTATTGTTACATTCGGAAGGATACAAAGCAGCCAAAAACCAATGGTACGTTATTCATCTTCTATGATTTGGAGACTAGGCAAGATGAGTCATACGGAGAAAATCAACAGATTCATATCCCTAACCAATGTGTTTTTCAACAACGATGTTCTCAATGCATCGATGAGACATTTGAAATATGTCCGAATTGCGGAGTGCGGAAGCAAGTATTGTATACAGAAGACCCCATTTCACCATTTCTACACCATACCTTCATGCTGCGAAAGACATTTGAGACGGTGATTGTGTTGGCACATAGCGGCCAGGCGTTTGATAATTAATTTATCTTGGGATACGTTTTCGAAAAACATGGACAGCTAATTATTCGTGGGATCAAGATAATTTTGATGCAGCTAGCGAACGTCAAATTTCTAGTCTCCATAAATTATTTTCCTATAGCTATATCCGCTCTCCCAAAATCATTTGATCTCGCGGGCAAATTCAAGAAGGGATATTCTCCTCACTTATTCAACACCAAGGTCAATCAAACCAATTCCGGACCCCTGCCAGCCATTGAACATTACGATCCAGACGAAATGAAGCCGGATGCAAGTCAAGAATTTCTGAAATGGTATGAAGAGCATAAAGATGACAATTTCGCCACACAAAGAGAGCTCGTAGAATATTGTGAATCAGATGTGGCAATTTTAACCGAAGCCTGCTTAAAATTCCGCAAGATTATATTGGAAGAATGCAGTGTACTACGTCCATTCACAGAGGCCTGTACCATAGGGAGCGTATGTAATCTTGTATATAGACGTAATTTCCTTCCTTCACAAACGATCGGTATAATACCTAAGAGTGGATATAGGGCGCCCCAAAACCAGTCTTCTGTAGCAGTAATGTGGCTGTTACAAGAAGAAAAGAGGTATATAAAAATTCAGCACGCATACAACGGTAGAGAGGTTATTTTGCATGGATGCAAAGTTGACGGTTTCTGCAAAGAAACTAATCAAGTTTTCGAATTTCACGGGTGTTACTATCAAGGACACTCAAAGTCTATGCGCTACAACAGAACAAACCCTCCACACGAGGACCCTGAGGATACCTTAGAGAAGAGGTATGAAAGGACGATAGGGAAAACCGAAAGACTTCGTAGTTTCAGTTATCAAGTCATAGAAAAATGGCAATGTGAATTCACCAAACCGCATATAGAATCAACACACCCATTATTAGTCAAACCCTTAAACCCCCGTGATGCGTTCTACGGAGGTCGAACAGGAAATTCGCACTCGCTCTACAAATGCAAGCAGGGAGAAACAATTACATCGACATTTGCCCCCTGTACCCGTGGGTGTGTAAGAATGAAGTATTTCCTATCCATCACCCGAAATTATTTGTCGGGGAGGAAACTCTGAAAGTAGACGTACAGAAATCGAGTGGGTTGATAAATTTTATCTCCAGACGATCTCTATCACTCTGTGCTACCACAAAAAATGAATAAGAAACTTATGTTCGTGTTATGTAGAATGTGTGGTGAAACTTTAAATCAAGGCGCATGTACACACAATGAATCGGATCGAGCATAAACAGGCACACGGGTTATTGAAGAGGTCGTTAAAGCCCTGGACGTGGGTTATAAACTCCTCAAAATTCACGAGATTTGGCTGTATGAAGTGGAGCAATACGATAAGGTGAAGAAAACTGGAGGGTTGTTTACTACTATGATGAATAAATTTTTGAAATTAAAACAAGAAGCAAGTGGATTTCCCATACACTGCACCATCCAGGAAGAGAGGGAGCTTTACATCAAGACCTTCCTACAGCAAGAAGGTGTACAGCTAGATTTTGCAGCGATTGAAAAAAATGCTGGGCTCAGAACACTAACAAAATTAATTCTAAACAGTTTCTGGGGTAAATTCGGTCAAAGAGAGAATCAACCTAAAACAGTCGTAATAAAGGACCCCGCGGAATGGTTTGCCATGCTAGTGGATCCTGCAATCACAGTGAATACGGCACTTCCCATTAATATGTCTGGCTTATTAGTCAATTGGGAATATGAGGAAGACGCATCAGACAGTTTGTCGACAGTGAATGTGGCCATCGCGGCATACACCGCGGCACAAGCTCGATTAAAGCTGTATTCATATCTTGAAAAACTTGAGGAAAGGGTTCTATACTACGACATGGATTCTATAATATACGTTTCTCGACCTGGAGACATCTGGGAACCGTCTGTAGGAGATTGCGTTGGAGATATGACTAACGAACTACCATCAGAAATCCATATCTCAGAATTTCAGGGAGTCGGAAAACCTATGCATATAGACTAAGACGGGGGTTACACGATCAATTTGCCATAAGTTCAGTCCGTCAGTTTGATCATAAATGGAATGATGGCAAACTGACGGAATGAATGTTAATGTTACACGATCATTCAAACTGACATCAGTCTTAAAAAACCACGGAGGATGAACAAGTCCGAACAACGTTTCCCGTTCGTAATTTCCCAATTTCGTTCGTATAACGAATTAAACGTTTCCCGCGCAAAATGGATAATAAGAAAAAAGCTGCTGTAGCAATAATATTAGCATTGGGCTTAAAAAAACATAAAAGAAAACGGTGGACTAAAGAATGGTTGCTGAAAAGGAATTTGTATACACATTTGAAGTTACATCACGAAAGAAGAGGAGGACTATGCAAATTATTTTCGAATGAAAAAGGTTTGTTATGACCACTTATTGGAAATGGTTAAGCTATATTTGATAAAACAAGATACAGTTATTAGGAAGGCAATAAGTGCTGAAGAAAAATTGGCTGTAACCTTACGGTATCTTGCAACTGGAAGGAACATTAACGATTGAAGATTTTCGGCAATAATGTCGCCAGGTTCTATTAGTCAAGCTATAATGGACACATGTCAAATACTGGGTTTTGTTCTTCAATCAATCAAGCTGCCTATCCACTCAATGGATGTTGGCGACCACATGTTGGAAATAATCCCTGTCTCTGGCTGCGCTGACAAGCTCTTCTATCGTTCTTAATCCGGTCCAGTGTCTGATATTCCTTGTCCATGACATCTGTTTTCTAACAGTCTGTTTTTTGTTCTTCAGTCTTACATAAATGTAGGTGATAATGCTTCATATTCCAATTCATTTAAAAACGAACAAAAAATCAAATACAAGAAAAACTAATTTTACACACAAAATTAAACTTATTTCAAATTCAAAGACTAAATTCACGTAACCAAGTATAAATGAAAACTAACAAAACTTTTATTCTCTAATTAAATAAGAATCCTAATAAACAAACTAGACTTGGTCCTATGTAGACAGGGATATAAAAGATTTATTGATTTCTCGAAAATTCGGAAAATAAAGTTCCAATAGTGGAGTAATCAGCACAGGATGTAGAAGGGGAGGAAAGAGGTTTAATTACATAATTAAGACATGGCTGAGATGGGTGTGGAGCTGAAGAGTGGTAGTTATCAGACGGTACAGGTGAAGCAATATTTATTTGAACGGAATATCTATTCAAATTCCCCAATTCCGCTTCAAACAGAATATCATTAATTGCTTTTTTAACATATAGTCTCCGAGTTGGATCAAGTCGGTCTCGAGTATCTGCCCACTCAAATGTAATTGATTTTCTTTCTGTACTACCACTCTCAGATAAATATGCACAAGCCCTATCTAATAATTCATTTTGCTTCGCTAGCATACTTTTCTTTGTTTCGTCGCAGGTTTTGGTGGCGGCATTACTTCGTTTACAGAAGAAATGGAAGACACGCTTCCATGAGACTCGGTTTCTTCTTGTTCTTGTGATTGTGTAAATTGTTCTGAAGTTTCTTCTCCTCCATGAATATCAAGAATCTGTAAAATAATAATATTGCTGTTACAGATACCAGCGACAGAGTAGGAATGGAAGGACATCACTTGTACTTTTGGGGAAAGGTATCAGTTTTGGAACTGCTTAGGAGCTTTGGACGGCAAACATGTTGCAATACAAAAACCAGCACATTCAGGAGCCTTATACCGCAACTATAAAGATTATTTCAGCACAGTTCTTATGGCATTAGTTAATTCGGAAAAACAATTTATTATGGTAGATGTTGGTGCTAATGGACTATATCCGATGTCGGTGTATTATTTTACACAAAATTCTGAGAATCGTATCAAAAAGGTGATTTAAATGTGCCAAATTCATCACCAATGCCAAATTCAGAAGAAGATTTCCTTATGTTTTCATATCAGATGAAGCTTTCGCACTAGGAAAAAATTTAATGAAGCCGTACCCGCAAGGTGCGTGTAATACTGAGCGACAAACATTCAACTATCGATTATAGCCAGCTAGATCAGTTGTTGAAGGTGCATTTGGGATACTGAGATCAAAATTTGGAGTTTTCCAGGAAGCCATATGTTTTGAGCCAAAAAAAGCTGCAGTTATAGTAACGCGTGTTGTTTTCTGCATAATTATTTGATGAAAACGCAGGCGAGGCTCTAGTTATCAAATTGGAAAATCACAGAACCAGACAGTGTTCGATTATATAATTTAAGGCCGACTACAATTCGAAATTCAGCAAATGATGCGAAGATGATAAGAGAACAATTCTGTCACTATTTTAATTATGAGGGTAAATTGGATATTCGTAAAAGTGAATCTAAAATAAAAAGTGTAAAAGTGTAAGATAGTAAATATAGTAAGATAGTAAGTGTAAAATAATAAAAGTGTATATCTAATAACTTTGTAAACCTAATTTTAATGCTTTGTTTTCTTTTAAATCTGTGTGAAAAATGAATTGGAATCAATAAAATTGTCATCATTATTGTTATTACTAACTAAAAAATCTTACCTGATGTTTTTCAATAAATGGAGATATTCAAAGGTCCAACTCTTGGGCGTATAAATATCATCTGTCCCACCTCCAGATCTTCGAGACAATTCTATTTTTTTCAATTCACGACGGTAGTTGGATCTTAAAGAAATTAAATATTAGTTTTTAATAATCATTATTGTGCATGATTTTAATTAATTAATACTTAGCTCGGAGCAACTACCTTAATGTATTTATCTTCTTTTTAACAACATCCAAGGTTGCATGGGGCTTGATTTTTTTTATACACCACTAAAAGTTTTTCGAGAGCCTCATTCCTCTTGTATTTGTTAATATAACTTTTATGCGTTTTGTCCCATAAGATTGCCAATGTTTCGAATGTCATTATGACATCTTTTTCGTCAAATTCCTCAAACAGCCGATAACATTTGATGAAGCTTTAGAATAAATATTTATTTTTGTGTTCACTCATAAATTATATCCAATTTATTGCGTCCTTTCATTTTCGTTTTAAATATTATTTACTGGGGAAAATCGAGCTCTCTCCCTAGAAAATACTTCAGTTGTTCAGCTTCAAGTAGGTATACCGAGCAGTATGTATAAGGTAGGAGTTAATAACGTTATTAATAATTATTACACAAGTACAATACTACCTTTAAAATTCATGCTGTGTAATCCTTTCACCCATATCTCCCTCTCTCCCTCTCTCCCTCTCCCTCTCCCCCCCTCTCTCTCTTTCTCTCTCTCTCTCCCTCTCCCTCTGTGACCACTTGCTTCACATTCTGGGGTGTTGCCAGCTCCGTGATCGCTTTGACCTTCTCAGGGTTCACCTGGATTCCCTGAGGCGTAAGCAGGTGACCAAGGTAGGGTGCTTCGGTACACCCAAAACGGCATTTTCCTCGATTCAGCCTGAGTTTAAAATTGGCGAGGCGAAGGAGAACGGCTTCTAAATCCTTTAGGTGCTGCTCTGGATCCGTAGATAGGAGAATTAAGTCGCCCAGGTACGCAAGAAGGTACAGATCTGGTAGTCCTTGTCGAAATCGATCCATGAGACGTTGGAATGTCGCCGGAGCGTTTCGCAACCCAAATGGCATTCTCAAAAATCGGTATGTTCCAAATGGGGTCACGAAGCTCGTCTTATCTCTGGATTCTACCTTGACGCTAATCTGGTAATATCCCGCGTGTAGATCCATTGTGGATAAACATCGAGTCCTTCCTGTGGCCTGAAGTAGGTCATCGATCCTTGGCATGGGATAGGTGTCAGGCGTGGTTATCTGGTTCAGGCGACGGTAATCAATACAAAGGCGAATGCCTCCTCCAGATTTCGGCACTAACACGACAGGTGCGGCCTACGGACTTTCACACTCTTCTATGATTCCATTTTGAGGTAATGCTTCAATTTCGGAACGTAACAGCTCCTTCCGATGCGGAGTCATGCGGTATGGGGGGACACTGATCGGCAAATGAGTGCCTGTGTTGATGGTGTGCTCTCCATATGGTGTGGGAGGTCCATGCTCTCGGAAAACCGCGTTATGTCGCTGTAGCAATCCATCTAGCTGCTCCCTTTGACTCTCCGTGAAATCATATGCCTCATCATTTCTCCTCGTATTGATCTGGAGGGTGGCGAACTCAACATTACCCCACTTGGGAGCAAGGGAATCCCCATAAATTTCAATGGCGTCTCGTGCGTCGCCCATCATATAACCGAATCGGGAATATGGATTATAATTCCGACGTGTATCAGGTGCGGCGGGCAGAGCACAGGCGGGCGGCACCTCCGGTCCATAGTGGTGGACCATCCCAGCAATCTCGTCGCATTCCATGGTTATCGTAACTTCCACTGGCTTTGGATCTGCAAGCGGAGACAGAGGTATCGGTAATTCGTAGAAATGTCTCACGTGAGCCGGGATGGGGTCCTCATCCTCTGTGAGTTGTTCTTGTGGATTTTCCTGGGCGTCCATCGCCTCAACTATGACGTCCGGTGCCCGTTCCTTGAGAGTTAACGAGAAGGTGTGTTTCGCATCCTCGTCAAAGAACCAATGTCGTCTACCGAAATTGAGAACAAGTCCTGCCTTCGCGATAAAATCGACTCCCAACAACGTCTGTACTCTGGAAGTGCCTGGAAGTGAGTAGAACGTAGTCTTTACCGGTTTTCCTGCCAGAGTGACTTCTGCCTCAACGGTGTCCACATCTTGCACTCGTGTGCGGCCATCGGCCAATGTCACGCTCATCGGTCTCATGGCGTTGCAGCTCCCGTTTTCCTTAAAAATTTTCATTAGGTTGGGACTTGCAAGACATTTCTGGGTTCCGGTGTCCAGGATTACGGTTTCGTCTTGTCCATAGGTGGTGATGGTAACGGCCGGGCGAGCAGTTTCTTGTACTGTTAGAAAGG